>VRMD01002232.1:0-13876 GCA_009872375.1 Sminthurides bifidus | reverse complement strand
AAGTTTCGCTCAGATGAACCTTTAGATGCCTTATCCGGATGGAAGCAAAGTGGTGGTGAACGTGCCATTACAACAGCTTTGTATATTTTAGCTATACAAAGTTTGACTAACGTCCCATTCCGTGTGATTGATGAAATAAATCAGGTAAAACTGTTGAAAAATTCATCACGCTTCACTCGTTACACTTTGGAAACGTAAGCTGTAAATAATAACCAAAACCATGGTTTTTACTAATTAGGGTATGGATGCCAACAACGAAACCAGATTTTTCGATCTTCTCTGCTCCTTAGCCAAAGGATCGAATACGCCACAGTACTTCTTGTTGACTCCGAAGGTATCGTTTAAAAGCAAAAATGTCTTTAAACAGCATCCACAATTTTATATTGTATTAATCGTGAATTGATTTTGGCTTCAGATGCTGCCGCCTGTCGAATATCCTGACAACGTTGATTTTCATATAATATTCAATGGGCCGCATGTCCATGTGGGAAAGCTGACTGATGCACTTGCTAAAAAAGGTTCAAAAGGCCGTGGAAGACGTGGACGTCGACGTTCTGAAAACGACCATGATTCTGATGAAATGGAAGTTGAGCCTTAAAACTGATCTCCTATTGCTCTTAGTGAGCAATCCCGTAAAGCATATGCACAACATGGTTGCAAGTGCATGTCTCAGGAAGTAGTTCGGATTTAATTTGTCTACCATGATAAGTTTTGTAGGTCCTGAGATAAAAGTAACGGCTTGAGTTCTACGTTTACCTTAGCTTTGATATTGAAAGTACACTGATTGTAACCGCTTTAAGAAGTTGTTGCTGCTCCTGAATTGTATTGCTTACTTGATATCTCATAAAACTTTCTTCATTCTTTTATATTAAAATCGCATTTGTAAAATGATTACTGGTGGTTAAAACGACCTTATTTATGAGCATTTCCAGATAATGAGGCTTCAAACATAGCATTTTTGATTTCATATTAGATGGCATCGCTAGGAAGATAAATAAGGAGAGACGCCATTTTGAGTGAGTAAGGTTAGTGAATAGCCCAATCTTTTTCCGGAATGTGCTTCAGTAAAACGTTTGTCCACAGATAGGTGTCAGACTGTGCCAAAATTTCCGGGGTTAAATTCGTTGCTATCGCGGCCAGAATGCCATCTGTTAGATCGTATTCTACCAACAACTCTTTTAGGCTTAGGCTAAGATAGGAATAGGCGGAGGAGGAGGTAGTACACCGTCCTCAGAAAGAGCTGACGCTCAATAACGTTGTGGGTAGCGAAAGGATTCGTTGCCAGAGAATCCTGGTTGGATCGGAGCCGTTTACGAGAGAAAGCATGAACGGGTTAACTCTTTCCGTCTAGCATCAGGCTGAGTGGGTAGGTTGGTGAAAGTAAGTCGGGGAAAGTGGAGTATTGCCAGTAGTAAGTTCTGGGGTGACCTAGAAAAGGCCAGTTTGCATGCCGAGGACGGTGAGGTCGCTGGGTTGGTGCTTTCGCAGACGAATCCTGGAGCCTGGATCTTTGTTACGACTACTTCGTGCGTCACATTCACTCGTTCTCCTGTGCTTCCTAAGCAGGCAATCCAATACAAAACTAACGTGAACAGTATATCAGCTACGACTCACCGCACGAAGAGCACGAGGCGTGCTAAGCTAAAGGTGTCCAGGCAGTGGTGGATATATACACTAAAAATTGTCATTAAATAGTTTTCAGTGGAAGCTGCGGCCGAAATCAGTTGAATCCTGGAAATTTAACAAATTGGTGGTTTTTTCGTCGAAACCAATGCTGTAAGATAGTGAAAGTTGAATAGGCAAGGAACTTTTTTGTGAGAGAGAAGATCCAGGTTTTTGTCTTCAATATTCGGATCTAAAGGCTCAATGTGGGTATCTCGTAGGACACGTTACAAAAAGTGCCCATGTTTGGCTTGAAATTCAGAACGCGAAACACTCCTTCCCAAAAAACCTCTTTACGTTGGGGTGATTACTGTGCTTAAGAAACCTCAGTTTAGGGATAAGATATTTAGTTTCAATTAGTTAAATAAGTTTTCGTCGAACGGCTAGACAAATCTATAACGTATTACCGTAAATTATATTTTATTCTGACTTAAAGGTTAGTGCTGTTATATCTTTTTATTACATATAGGAGGGCGCAGATTTAGACGCTCATATTTTCTCACATTATAGTTTTGCAACAAATCGTTTTATAAATTTTAACGTCTAATCATACGTGAACAGATACCTTAAACGTAGCAAGCAATCAATTTAACGATTTCGCAATAGATTATAAGTGTTCAGCCGAACGGAGTGTAATTGTGGTTGAAAGTCATCCTTCAGCAACTACATTCATAACAATATATAGGATTGAGAATAGTTTTACTAGACTACTCCGACTCATTCCGTGGACACGAGTGATTATCTACTTTTAGTGGTCTTCAAATAAGCAGTATTGTCTCAGCAGAGATGTTTTAAGGAAGACAAAGTAGTTCATCAGAACTTTCTCTATTTGAAGAAAGTAAGAATTTTGAAGGACTAACGCCAGGATTCCAGCCAAATAGTAGGTTCCTACAGGAAGGAGAATTCCACGCTACAAGGCAAGAGGTAAAGCAAATAAAAAGGAGTGACGAAGAAATTACATCCCTCAGGGCAACTTCAGAAAATACAACAGAGGCACTGCCGAATCGTGGCTAAAGGATCTTCGCACATTGAGTTTGCATCCTGCGGAAGACCCCATTTGATATCCATTATGCAACCTTTGGTGCACACATGCTAACAGCTATATAATTGAGACTATCAGTGTAAAAGTGTAGCAGGGAAGAGAGTTTCATCTGTGGTCCTCCCATATTAATGATTCACTACAATAAGGGATATTACAACTACAACAGCACACTTGCCCCTGCTCCATAAAAGTGCACCTGGAAACTCTTTCGGAGGATTCAAATCTGCAGTGCTGCGCTCCGCTTTCGCTCCTTTGATCAAGTTACAACGAGCAAGAATCGAAGTGGGAGCGAAATATTTCTGGGCTCCTTCCTTTCTCCTCCGAGCAATAAGTATTTAAAAGTCTCCTTCCTGCCCGTTTCAAACTTTCAACTAACAAAAACTGTTGCGATACTACAAACGACTGCGATGCGATGAAGACGATCAACTTACATATTTAAAACCCCCTGCTAGTTACAAAGCAGACAAAAGTTTCATAGTTAGCTCGTCTGTTCCTCGGATGATATTAAGACTAGCGTAATTTTCAAGTCTTCCGGAAACGTAAACTACTAAAGTACTTGATTCCGCAATCTGACAATTTCTCATCACACAGCTGTCATGGACTTGATCAAGTACTCCATCCTTCCCGCCTTGCGGCTCCTTACGCGGATATAGGACGGTGAAAGCACAACTCATCTCTTCTCCATCCCCCATTTGTCCATTCACCAAATCAATTTCCCTCACCATCCCTTGAACACGAGGAAGAAGAACGCGCCCTTCCTTACCACTTTATTGTTAGCTACTGATCGCGCTTTCTCGAAATCTACACAAGCTTACGTTCGTCTACCCATCAAACAGCGTTTCGCAGCGTACATCCGATTGTATTTTCAGTGTGCCGTGCTTCCTTCTGGCCGGCTACGGCACGAGTTTTCACCACAGCTACTCTGAGGTGAGCATATACTAAGCAATCAATACCTGTACAACCATCGAATTGCAGGTGAGCTAGCCATGCTTTTTCTGTCTTAGACGACTCTCCACTTCCCATTTATAGTTATTTCTGTCACAATGCTATGTACATTACCGGTGGCTCATGCTTCTTTTCCGAAGGGACTAACATGCACACATTCAATCATTTACACAGTTTTCTTTCATGAATGAACCTTTCTTTTTAACCCTCCGTGTACAGCAATGCAGATGGAAACAATTCTTACTTATCACACCTATGCAGTAATCGCTCTTCCATCGATCCTACTTATTTCGAAATCGAAAACCATGCTGTGGGTTTTCACAGAGACTTTTCAATCCACTGAAAAGGAACGAGTGCGACCAATTGTATACTAGGATCACAACCCAGTTTCTCCTGGAGCTTAACTTTTCCAAGCTAAGATTCAATTACCAATTGTGAGCTACTCGAACTAATGTGTTGGAATTAACATACGCACGCACACGCACAAGGCACCTTTCTGAAGGAACTTTTTCGCGAATGTGTAGCTTACAAGCAAATGCAAATTCATGATGCAAAATTAATGCAGCGAGATGCATTGAAGCAATCCTGAGAGTCTTCATGAGATACGAGTTGTAACTTATGCTGTTTCTTATTTTGTGTGCTTTCAGCAAGCCCTAAGTGACCAGTGACAAAATCAAGTGGATAGAGGCGAAGAAGCTTTAAATCAACTGCGAATTCGCAATTTCCATTCGGAGAGAAGAATCACATACAATTGTCACCATGACGATAAATATCGGTGGAGTAATCTCCATTGTTCTTTTCTACGTCCTCATCCTGGCCGTAGGGATTTGGGCCGGGAAAAAGGGTTCGGGAAATGAGTCTGAGGAAGAGGTGATGTTAGCAGGGAGGAACATAGGCATGTTCGTCGGAATATTCACCATGACGGCTACGTGGGTGGGCGGTGGATATATAAACGGGACGGCGGAGTCGATATACACGACGGGTCTGATTTGGTGTCAAGCGCCCTTCGGATACTCGCTTTCTCTCGTTTTCGGTAAGTGCAAAAGTTCTCTTAAACGTTGCGACTGCGCCACCGCATCTTTCACGAACATTACGTACATATGTAATTAGACTCATATCATACGAATCAGCGAGGTTAAAAGAACCGATGTTAAGTCTTTGGCATGTGACACGTGCAAGATTCTAGATGCTCGATTGGTATGCTACAGGGCTTAGCATAGTAATGGATGAAATTTTGAAAATTTACCCTCTGTACCATTCTAACTGTAAAAGTATGATCAATGGCATCTGATTAAGGTTTAAAAGGCAGCCAAAATCATCATCGCTATCGGAAAATTGCTTGGAACAAAAATTCCGGAGTTGAGGCCTCTAACAAATAATTCTAGAACATGGCAGCTCCTATACTTTCTTTGCATGCCGACATTCGCAGAGCGAGGCCAATTATCGCAAGTTCAGGGCTCACAGGCCCATCCGACATAAGCTTTGCGGCTGACGTAAGCAGTCAGTCCATTTGGTAGGAGTGAGAAAATAACGATTTCAAGTCTAATGCTGGTCTGTAACGAACGGCTGAAGGAAGGAAAGAGTAGAGAACACAAGCCGCAGCTAGGGCGGAAAACGTGCAAAAATGGCGAAATTCTCCAACCCCCAACGTCTTTCAGCTCCAGCCCACTCACAAATCAAGCCAGTTTTACATGACGGGAGATTATAATGCTCCTGTTCCGGACCAAACTGGAGCGCTTGCCGAGGCGATGTTGATCAGTTTGACTTGTCTATATAGAGGAGGACTTGAATTTTTCATCTCCTCCAAGAAGGTGACTGTGAGATGAGGGTATAGAATTGAATTCAGAATGGGTGTCCATTACATTTTTTATTCCTACATGCTTCTTAGAAGCTGATTGCGTCATGAGTTTTGCACACGAAGATACACGTTCTCTTCCTTCAAGGGAAGATTCCACGTACAAACTGTAGCTTCAATTCAAGTCCTTTCTCTTCCGTTCTAAATTTTTCAAATATTGTATTACTCGGGGAGTAAAATGAAACGGGATGCTAAAAGGCTTAAATGGCATGAAAATTGCAAAAGTTTAGTAACTAAACCATGCAAAAGGTCGGGTTTGCACTTTGCATAATACTACGAATTACGTATTTTCCAAACCAAGGGTATCGACGGATGGTTAACCATTGCTGTTGATATTGCAGCTAGACAGGTTCAGGTAATCGAGTCCATGCATCAAATTTTCTTTCTTTCGTACTCTTTCCACCTGCATTTACTTAAAAGGCTAGTCACGGCGAGGTTCTTGAAGTAGCTGAATCCTCGACAAGATGCTGGATTTGTATTGTGATGCACCCAACGGGAGATTTTTCCACAATGCGGACAAAAGTAGATACACTACCTACTATGCAAAGCACGTCTGCTCGAGGATTTGTTGCACATAATTTTGCTGCATTTCAGGGGGTATATTTTTCGCCAATGAGATGCGAAAGCAAGGATACGTCACCATGCTGGATCCACTTCAAGACGCGTTCGGTGAGCGGATGGGAGGCCTTCTCTTCTTACCCGCACTTTGCGGCGAGGTATTCTGGGCAGCAGGGATTCTCGCTGCGCTTGGAGCCACATTGGCCGTCATCATCGACATGGACCAGAACACAAGTGTCATTGTGTCAGCGTGTATTGCCATATTCTACACGTTATTCGGTGGACTCTACAGTGTCGCTTACACGGACGTGATCCAGCTCTTCTGCATCTTCTTAGGCTTGGTAAGTGGGCATTTTGCATGCATTCTCATCACCCCTGAATCTGTCAGGTTGCTTCACTGACTCAAGGGAAGAACAAATGCTGAATTAAGTTGCATTTTCCAGTGGATTTGTATCCCCTTTGCAATGACGAACGAGAACGTTGGCTCCTTGGTCAATACAGATATTGACTGGATCGGTCATGTCAAGCCTGATGAATGGGGCTATGTACATCGACACGGGGTTGCTCCTCGTTTTCGGAGGCATTCCATGGCAAGTATATTTCCAGCGAGTACTGAGCAGCAAGAGCGCCTTCCGAGCTCAAATCCTCTCGTATGTGGCAGCTGTTGGATGCTTCTGCATGGCCATCCCACCCGTATTGATCGGAGCCGTTGCAAAGGTCACGAGTAAGTATTTTAGACTAATTGCTCGCTTAAATATTCACGAGGCAGGAACCGCAAACATCAACATCTGCTTTAACCTTCTTTTCTTTTTCTGGCAATGGACCTTTACCTGACATAGATAAGGTTCCTGTTTTGCTGTGAAAGCTAGAAGGAACCCGTCTTATTATGCACGCCGGAAGTAGAGCACAATCCAGGATTACCACGAGAGTGCCTGTTTCTCAAGATTTGGGTCTTCTAAAATTAAATATGGCCTTAATTCCTCTTGCAGACTGGACAGAAACCTCGTACGGAGCAGATCCAGTGGAAAGAGGTGCCTCTGGCATGGTGCTGCCACTAGTGATGAATCATTTGACCCCAGACATGATCTCCTTCTTCGGATTGGGTGCCGTATCAGCGGCTGTGATGTCATCTGCAGATTCAAGCGTACTATCCGCATCCTCAATGTTCGCTCGCAACGTTTACAGGCTCATTTTCCGCCAACGAGTAAGTTGGAATCTTTTGATGTACATTTGCATCTTCATAATTTAGAACGAAAAGTATGAATCTTTCCTCTATGTTCAACATGAGTGCACTGCATAAGGTTCCTCTACTGACTTGGCATAGGTGTTAGGTTCAGATTAGTTGCTGAGGGATTAAGTACCATGAATTCAGTAATGACAAAACCTGTGGCAAACCTTACTCCTCAATATCCAGCATGTGCCGAGCTAGCTTAACCCTGAACTGAACGTAGTGATTATGTCCACAACGGACGCCATTTGGGTTAATCCCGTTGTGTAATTTGGTAAAATTTGGCATGTTACGTTTCCAATTTGATTTAGCAACATATTGAGCGTGAGAACTCAAGCTTGGTACACCACGTAAGGCGAGGTGAAAGGGAGGAAAGGAAGGGAGAGAGTTGGGTACGACATGATCGCCAGTGCATAGGAGAAGGAATAATGCAGGAGTAGGTGAAAGAACCTCTCGGAGATTTTTATGTACGAGAAAAGCTGACGCAAAGGACATTTGAGTGCATGCATACATCTTCTAGTGTAGGAGTGAAGGTGAAGATAATCAATTTTTAAGGGATTAGAGGAAACCCTAAAAATGGCGTTCAACCCTCACATACTCTATTGTGACTTGGCTGGTTTGCACTTTGCAGGCCTCTGAAATCGAGATTATTTGGGTGATGCGTGTCTCAATCTTCGTGGTGGGGGCTCTTGCCACTGTCATGGCTCTGACTATTCCAAGTATTTATGGACTTTGGTAAGTAATTAGAGTTTGAAATTACAGCTTATTCCTTTCTGTGCCCTCGGGCGAAACATTAGTGAGTGGGAGTGAGGAACAAGCAAGAGACATTGTTGGATCAACTGGAAGTGCATTCATTTCCCTTGTCTTGGTTTTTGCAGGACGATGTGTTCGGACTTGGTATACGTAATTTTATTCCCCCAACTCTTAATGGTAGTTCATTTTAGACACTACTGCAATACGTACGGCAGTTTGTCAGCGTACATTATCGCATTTGTTTTCCGTCTTGGGGGAGGAGAGATTCAAATGGGCCTGAAGCCATTCATACGTTATCCTTACTACGACCCAGTGACAGAGACGCAATACTTTCCTTTTCGCACATTTTGCATGCTTCTCTCGCTTGCAACCCTGGCTGGAGTTTCGAAGCTCACGGACTGGCTCTTCCACTCCGGGAAACTTCATCCCAAGTACGACTATTTCCACTGCGTCGTCAACATTCCCGAGGATAGACTCCAGGTAATGCAATTTCTCTCCATTCGCGATCAAATCCGCTGGCGTCCCCTCTTTAAACGACAAGTTTATGGTGCAGCACTTGTGCTCCTGTAGCCATTTTCGCCCGTCTTTCTCACCCTTCCCGTTTGTTTCTCCAAATGTGAATGACTTTCGCCCGCCAAATCCATTGCATAAACCAGCTGATTTGATGCAAGTTTAGCAGTTATGTCACGAAATGGTCACAGTGCAATCCTTCACGTCCACTCAAATCTCATGTTTTCCAGGTTCACGAGCCGCACGAGGGAGAGCAAATAGTCATGACAGCCTCCATGGTGGCCAAGTACTGCGCCATGGAGGAGATGAACGGGCGTATCAATCCGGCGCTCAGCGATTCAGACGAAGACTCAAACGGAAAGCCCAGCGGTGGTCCGGGGGTGACGGTCGGGCCGGTAGGTGGCCTGGCTGGCATGACGGCCTCAGCCAAAACAGCGTCCACCAAGTCTCGGTCACAATCAAGCACTCAGGCACAGCAATCACAATCAGAAGATGAAAGTGAGAAACGTCCTACACCCGTTAAAAGTGTTAAGCAATACCAAACTAAGTTGTAAGAGAGAAGACAGAAGATGAATAACGTAGTTGTAGTCGTCAATCTGCATATTTCTGTCTAAACTTTGTTATTACGTATGCAAAATGCTACACACATACTAGGCGCATGGTTTTGTAAGCAAGGCTGTTGAGCAGAAGAGCTGCAGTATGTAACTAACCTGACTGGAGCTCTGGAGCTGGAGCCTGCAGGCTCATGTATCCTTAAGGTGCAGTAGTCAACTGTAATTGTAGGTGGTAAACATCTTGTGAATCAACATTCCTATCCTAGTTACGTATAGTTAAGGATGTCCCTAGTGCTCATGGTCGGAATCACGACCTCGTTGTCTTTGATTTGTGTGCGTAGATAGACGCAATAGTAGGAGGTAAGTGAGGGACATGCCTTCGTTGTTGTTAAAGCAGTGACAGACTTGACAAATTGTAGAGCCAGTTGGACATCTAACATGTACTATGTAGTCGACAAGAGGTTTAGAAGATCCCTCACGGATACCCACGTACCTGGAAGAGGATGTCTCCTACTTCAAGGGAAATTAGCGTTAATTATTACATGTATCAAGTAGCAATCTCTTCTTACTCTCACCTCGAACCTGTGTAAAAGAGCGTGATAGAGAAATCGTGTATGTGTCAACCTGAGCATCGTGTGCAGCTGGTCTCACTGATAACCTGACTCTTAATTATTTTTGCAATACTCGCGTTTAGTTTTAATGCAAGTTATAAGGACGGAAGCCGCACTCGCTAGATCTTAAAACCCAAGACGCGACTATGAATTGTAAATGCGAGTCGTTACTAAGCTCTCTGCCTCCTTCTGACATAATTCAGAACCGCTGTCGAAACTGGTACGAACGAGCAGTTTCATTGCCTTGCATTAATGATGCAAAACATATCTAAACGTAACTGAAGGATGGTGCTACGGAAGAAAGGAATAGGATTTGAAAGATTATTATTTAACTAACAAAGATTTATGCACATGCTATATCTTCATTTTGTAGTGGACGGCGGCTGGTATCGCCAGGAATATGTTACAGGGTGATTTAAACGAAACAGTAGAAAAGAAAAGGTAATCTAATTTGTGATTGGTGAGAAACCTACGCTTGACGTCACCTTGAACGTTCCTGTACCTCACCCTTGAGCAGTGTAAGGTCACGGACAATAGGTAGCGCACCTGACGCTGCAACTTTTACCTGTTTCAAGAATGATTTTGATTTCCGTCATGTCTATCTTTCTTTATGGTGCTTGAAGCGGTGCGAATGGAGCCCGAACCATGCTTGTAATTTATTCGAGATGTAACGGATGTTAAGCTAAGGAGCGAGGCTGACAATTTTGGGTACAAGACTTCCTTTCGCCTCCAAGCTGCTGCGAAAAGAGTGAAGGTCTGAAAGATAAATCACAATTCAAAGTAATTATTCTAACTTTTCTGACATGAGGTGGAGCTGGGACAAATTACTCGTGAAGGGTACAAACTACGCTGGAGGAGGGAATTGCGATCAAGGAGATAAGATACGACGCCAGGCTTCATAGGTGAGCCAGGAAGGAGAGCTAGAAGAGGCACACTTACGGTCTCCCAGATCGATAATTTCGCATGTAGCCCGGGCAGAGCCTCCGACGGAAAACAGTGCAGGGAGAGCTTGAAGCTGGGACACGATCAAATTCTTCTGCTCGGCAAGGTAACAAAATGTGCCGACATGAAATAGAAAGAAAGCAGGTAAAACACTCACACACGTGGCGGCAGAAGTAGGGCAATGGGCAAAAGCTATTGTGCGTTATTCGAAACAGAACAAGTCACTAGGCGGGATTCTCGCAGTTTCCCTTCCACTGTTCTACTTCAACTTCCTCCTCTACAAAATCCCTTCAATACCTGGTGGCTCAACTGCGCTGTATTTCTCAATGAGGCGGGCTCATTTTCAATCTTATGAGGACGCAGCGGAAAGCTACAAAAAGCATCTCCCCATAGATTACACTTGAGCATGGTAAAATTTTGGAACTGATGCTCCTGGTCACTAGCCGAGTAATTTGCTGTCCCTTGGCAATGTAAATACAAGGTTCAGCCATTGTAATTTGCTCACAAGTCCTTTGTTTAAGTTGTGTTGACTGATCGTCGTATTTAGACGTAGGTGAGGGTACTCATAATCCTGTGGTGAAAGTGCAGAGAAACGGCTTTTGAGAATAAGCAACAGTATAATTTATGCTCTCCTGGTTCAGTTCCGCACTTACGCAAGGTGGAATTCCGGTTTCGAAGTTTGGTCACGATTGATGATTACCCTAGCCAGCGTAGCATCGGTTATACACTACATGTGGCAACAGTAACCATTGATTTTTAAGGGAATAGTGTGCATGGGTTAACAAGCACCTACGTAGCATCAAATCTTTCAATGAACTTGAATACATATCATTTCCCGTGCCATTAAAAGTACCAGGGCGTACTGTAGGGTGATTTGTAGCTGGTTGCAAGTTATAAATTTATTATGATAAGGTGAAAAACTCCTTGTATCAAATTTTGGTGGAGCAAACTAAATGACATTCCTCCCGACACACTTTAAAGCTTTGTTCAAACGAAGGCGAAAATTTTTCATGATCAAACTGTGTGGGTATGCATGACTGTTGGAACGCTGTAATGGCCGCAATAACTTTTAAAATAACCAGATTCACTGTTACACGTTACGTTAGTGAGAATATCAATCGGTCAGTAGCATCCACTAATTTTAGGGTGTGGATTTTTCGTCGGAAAATTTAGCGCTTATGTATACTTTGCATTCAAAAATTATAGGCCATGGTAATTGGCGAAAAGTGAAACATATTTTCAAGTACCTGTTCAATCATAAATTCCTCGTATTTCAGTGAATCATTGTAGCTGTGCTGTAGCGCTGTGTGCATAGCGCTTGATTGCAGTGCGAATTCCCAAGCCGTCGCAGGGTCGAGTTGTGCGTGTATGCCGTTATCAATATCGGCATTGACGATGATTTTGGCTCCTCAGTCCGTACAGGGAAATGGGGTTGGAAATCCCAAAAATAGAAGCATACATGTATGTACCGACCCGAAAGAAAGTCAGCTCAAGCTTTGGAAAGGACAGAGGTCGAAAGAGTAGCGGCGAAAGGGAATAAATAAATACGGGGAGTGCATTATGAGATCTGATTACCGAAGTTGCTTGGTGGAAAGAGTGGAGCAAATGTTGTGAAAGGAGGCAGGTTACTGGTATGGTGTGCGTGGAAGGAGCGTGTGAGTATAATATTATCACAAGGACAGACAGGCTTTATTATTATCAAGAGTGCTGGTTATTTTTTAAGACGGAAAATATTTTCAGAACTGGATTTTGTTCAATGAAACCATTGACGTGATATATAGGCATAGTACTAGGGAATACGAGTACTCATTGTAGTAGTGGCCAGTAGTGAAGCTACCGTCACTCCCGCAGCAATGCAACGGCAGGTAGGAACAGGAAACATTGTACCGTATTAGCGAAAGGAGTGAAAGCAACTCGTATAGAAAATCGTTGTCATTCCGTAGAGAGAAACACATTGTAGTGAATATCAAGCGTATGTAGGAACTAGCGCAAACTTGTCAATTGATCAACACCTATCGACGACCTAGGCAAGTCTTTTCAGAGAATCTACATAACAAGGTGCTACCGCAAAAGGCCGGATAAAACGACGGGTTCATTTAACCACTCAACGCACAAGGGTTGAAGCTAGGGTCTGAATCCTTTTAGAGTCGTTCCTTTGACGTCAAATATACTTGCCAATGCATGAAAATACTGTATGATCCATTCCGATGATGAAAGAATTAAATCGAAATAAGTACCTTGAAATGACTCCAACCTAAACCCCGAACTCTGTTCTACCTAGCTCGTCTTGTGAAAGTTTTCGTAACTGCGTAGTGTAATCAAACGGCCGCACGACCGGAGTGAAGCGTAAACACATAACTGGGTGCTAAAAAGAAAAGGTTTTAAGCTGCGCTTCGTATGCAATTTCGATCCGTGTTGGTTGGAGATGGAAATGAACTGAAAAATCTTGCGTAGATTTCTAGACACAGAAAAAATTATTCAACAAATGCTAGTCAATCGTGTGTAAGTTGCTACAAACAGAGAAAGAAATCAATTAAATATTCAAAGTATATCTTAATAAAAGCAGTAGTCAAATTTAGAAAAACATGTCAAGATGAAAAAAATCAAATAAAAACACAAAAATTATACCATGCTGCATAATCATTTATTTTCATTTCTTATAGTGACAATAATATTCTTCAGGCATGAGTAAGTGTGATAGTGTTATGAGGATGGTGAACTCCCGAGAGGGCTCTCCTACCATGCATTATCTAATTCCCACACTGACCCAGAAGAACATAATAGGTGTTAAATCGTGATCTAATTTTATGATTTCACCCCACCCTCATGAATTATCTTCTCTTTTAAATTTCATCCATGTAAAAGCAGTGTTGAAGTTTAATTAAAAATAGTGAGAAACGTATTTAGTTTGAATTGTGACAGGAAAGATTATATGTTAAGCTAAAAACAGCAAATATTTTGAGATTTCATACAAAAATTATCCATTCGTTGCCATGGCAAACCTAGGAAGTTTCAAGAAAATTGAACTTCCTTGAATGGCATCAACAAGATCGTGATAAAAATGACATTCTGAAAAAGTTGGGATAAGGTTACCACAGCTAAAACACTTTAGAGTTTTACTCCTTCTTTGCTTAATATTTCTTTTTAAAAAGACAGCTGACTCTCGGAACGAGGGGATTAAGTGCACGTCAGATTAGTTGGAACAAATCCAAAAGT
>VRMD01002231.1:0-13878 GCA_009872375.1 Sminthurides bifidus | reverse complement strand
GATCGAAGGAAGCGATAGGTGCAAACCATTGGCAACATTCTATGGATGCTTCGCCGTTAGCGCTGATAAGGTTATTCAGACCCTCATTCATTGTTTGCTCGTAATCTGAACGCGGATTGCTTGTACAGACCTTACTTGGTCTCATTAGCTTGCCGCATATTGGATACTGAAGTTTGAATATTTATTGTTGCAGTTGTGCTAGAAAATTTCATCAACGGCATGGCATGCCAATGAATCCGACTTTAGACTTGCTTCGTCCCCCCTACTAAATGCAATAAAATACAAATGAGTAATCAATAACTTTCACTCGCGATTTTTAATCCGATTCACATAGGGGAACAACCAATACAGTTTTAATAGATGCAAGGCATTTTATAGGGTTCATAACGTTCCAGTCTCACTTTCGCTGATTTGGGTCGGGTACATCCATGTGATTCATTACAGACTCAAAAACTCTGATGACCGCGTAATTGGCTTCAGCGGACCGCTGGATTTAATACTTTTTTCCTTTGAATCCATCCCCCAATTAGTCTTTTTTAGCGTCTGCGATGTCGCTGGCAGAACTCGGCGTTGTAAGAAGCACAAAGATTTTCAAAATCTAATCTGTTTGTGCGTTGAGCTCGACGCTATCTTCCCTCAATTTGCTTACTAGCGTTCGAGCAGTCTGTATCATCTTGAGGCGTATGTCAGCGGGACTGCCTGAGAAGAGAAAGTCGTAATGGCAAATGAGATAATCGGCATCAAACAGGTTAAATGCGAACTTCCACCCTTCCGCAGGATTAACATAAAGACATGGTAAAGGTGGTAAAAAAGTTGCCCTTTTCAAGGGGCCATACAATTTTGCTGGAAAATGGAAAGTCTTAGAGTATTTCCTTTAAAATGTTGCAATGCAGTTCTACTTTGAATAAACTTGAGATACCAGCACAAATTAAAGCAGGGAATTATAAAAGCACAATGTAGCAAAAGTCCCTAGCAAGTAGGTACACCAATTTCACCCACGTATATGTTTCGGTTCATTGCACATGCAGAGATGATGGGCCACCTTAATAAACTTTATGCAATGTTTCTGTTTTTAGAGGTGCATTATTTAACTCCTGTTTCTAATTCGTGATCTATGGAAATCCGGAATTGGACAGCGCTCATGCCTCCGTCCTCCCTAAGCTGGTTCAGAGTTTTGTTGGGTTAAAAGTCAACAACTGCTGCTGTATAGATCTGTGCGCTTTAGAATCGTCATGAATTTAACACTGACTGTGCGTAACATTTGACACACGTTTTTTACCCTTACATACAACTTTTGACACTTTAATTTTGCTGTTTTTTGAGGTGACAATTTTTTGAATCCTCATGCAATCATTCATAAAGTGTACATTTGTACATGAACTAATTTAGATACACACAATAATTGCACTCGAAAAGTGTATTAGCTATTTATCCATCCAAGTGTTGGTTAAACTTATGACTCTGAAAGACATTATAGCATTTGATCGGTTTCTCTGTATCATTATAATCTATCTACATACATCAATCAGTCAATGTTTCGAAAGGAGAACAGGTGTCAGCACAAAGAAAGACCTCTCCAGCTGAAGTCAGCACTAGCTGGGATCCTTCTCTAATCCTGATCTATTGCTGATTTGAGCTTCTTCAAAACGATGAACTCAACAAATAATTAGAAATAATAACAGCTATAAATTAAATCATATAACAATATAAATTGCAGAATAACGCAATTGCGCAAAACCGAAACAACGTGAGACAATATTAAATAGTTTGTGAGCGTTTGTTCTACAAGTTTCGAGATGGACAAGGAGTAAATAACTTGCTGTCCAGCAAAAATCGAATTGAACCAAGGATAAACAGATTAAATCTTGGGTTCTAGCTATCTTCCAATAATAAAAAAGGCTTCAGTGACGATGGGATTTCTTCAGTGTCTCCATCCAGCCATTTTAACATTCTACCCCCTACAAATTTTGAGATTGCCTGGCGAGAGATTTCCTTCAGTGAGAGAGGTTTCATTAGCAGGGGTTTTGCCCAAGCTAGTTTAGTATTTTTTAGTTCATCCTCTGTAGCACGAGCTCCGCCTCTTACAAGTAAATCGACCATATCTTGCGAGCCTGCAAATTAAGATTATTTTCACTCTGCAATAATTAGTATCAAAGGGTTTCACCAAATGCTAATATCTAAATTGCTTACCTGCACTAGCGGCGGAAAGTAAGGGCGTTCCACCAAGTGCGTCTCTTGTGTTTGGATCAGCTCCGCAACAGAGAAGAAGTCGTAACGCTCTGTCGTCCTTTTGCATGCAAGCAATTTGAACCGCAGACTGACGGCAGGAAACACTCAACAGATTCATATTTTCACATTTTTCAAGTACTAACCGCAGAACTTTGTACTTGCTGAAACAAAATCAAGACAGATGGTCAAACACGAGAAAAAATCACATCAAGATCCTGTGGTAATACTTCCAGAATTGCGAAATTATCTCACTCAGGATTTTTAGGACAACTCTCCACGACCAAATGTATGGGAGCTTTAAAGGGATGACTCGGCGCATAAAGGTCAACTCTTGCTCCGTGATTAATGAGGGCCTCGACAGCATCAAATGAATATCGAGGCGAATTCAACGCACACAATAAAGGGGTCCAACCACTTTTGTCTGCCACATCAGGTTCAGCTCCTTGATTTAGTAATTCCTGAACTATGTCCACGCTGACAGTAGGAGCACTACAGCAATACATCAATGGGGTTTTTCCTCTGGCATCTTGTCTGTTCACATCAGCACCGTGCGTAATCAGCATCCGAACAAACGCTGGAAGCGGAAATATAAGAGAATCATTTCATCGATCAGTGCAACATTATTTTTCCAGAATAACTGGCGGGCAGGGTTCAACCTACTTAAGAGGGAGAACCTTAAAGTTAAAATTTGTGCCCGCTCAAACGTTATTCTTCTTACCAACATTGCTCCGCTTGCATGCAAGATGTAACGGTGACACGCCGTGGTCATCAACGGCATTTACATAAGCCCGATGTTGCACTAATAGTTCTCCTATACCAACAAATCCCATCTCAGATGCGGTATGTAAAGGGGTGCGTCCTGTTGAAAGGAACCAGACCAGAACTATTAATATAACTCCACTGCCTGCACAGTTTTTGTTGTCGTTTTAATTGTCATCCACAACACCTACTATCACAAATGAATTGGTTGAGTATTTACCTTCAGAATCCCTCCGATTAACAGAACTACCGCTTCTGATGAAAAGTTCAACTGCAAAAATTTCGAAAATNACCTCAAAAAATTAGTTAGCTGCTACCGGGACACAGAGTTGCGCTCACCCAACTGCGTAAATCCGCGCTGGACGCCAATGCATATAGCAGGTATCATTTGTCGGTTGATCTTAAACAATTGGTCGCAATCAGCTCCTGCAGCCAACAGCTCCGAACAGCGTTTAATATCGCCATGATCAATGGCAACCAATAGCTGAGATGGCAGCTGCCAAAAATTTGTAGGACGCTGCAAAGAAAAGAAATGCATTACTTGGTCCACAGACTGTGAATTCAGTACTATATTTAATCGTGGACAGAATACAACTGCTTACATTGGCAATCATCATGAGCCGTTTTCTTAAGTGATGGACCAAAAAATCAGATCGCAAGTTGAAAGATATCTTATCAGTCAATTAAACGACGAGAGGATTGTCCTTTCGTGCAAACAACAAAGTTTGCAACTCAGTAACTTTGGGCAGGAGCGCGGTGTAACTTCCTTTCCTGTGCTGCGTAGGGAGAATCAGCGTTGAGTCCTGTGAAAATTTCACACTGCCGTCACTTGTTTTTGTACTTAACATAGGTAAAACTTCAACAACTTTTTCAATAAAGGATATCAGGTAGCGACACGGCAACAAAAGAGAGGTGACAATAGCATGATTTCCTACTACTGTAGACCAACTTTTGTAAATAGATAACAAATAAACATGCAGCAAGATTTACTTACGTGCTAGCGTCTCTGCATTAAATATTATGACTATTTTCGGATGAGATCACTCGAATGGGCTCGGCCAAGAAAAATTGGCACACGGCATCTTGCACATCCAGCCCTCCGAATCCTGTACGATGCGTAGCTTCTATGAGTTTCAAAAATAGCAAACAAACTCTTCACTGCTGCAGTATTTTCACACACCTCCAATGACCCTGCAACAAACAGGACATTTCAAAATTAGTACATGATTTGTCAACAACGCACTCAAACCTTTGTAACACCACAGCTTGTACGGTTAATATTGAACTAAATAGTTGCATTAAGGTAATAACAATGACAAATTGCTTATAAACTGTCAATTAAGGCTTGTCCCACTAATTTTTGAAACCATCGCATTGGCACACATTGTGCTTCATTGATAGATCGCCAAATTTTCCTAGGAAAATAGGAAGCCCGTACTTTTGGACAAATAGATCTATTTACCTATCCAGAGCCTACACTCCAGCAAAGTTTCAACTTAA
Organism: Sminthurides bifidus; assembly: GCA_009872375.1. NCBI lineage: Eukaryota > Metazoa > Arthropoda > Collembola > Symphypleona > Sminthurididae > Sminthurides > Sminthurides bifidus. Next base: position 9,390 of record VRMD01002231.1, on the reverse strand, counting down.
GTGAAATCATTTGAATGGTGTGATTCCTCATATTGGACTTCATTTACATGGGCAACCCTTAATGCAATCTATACACGTGCAAAGGGAAAAACCTTGTCAGGTAGATGTTCATACGGCCAAAACGTCAAACTCACCTTCACCTTAAACTGTAGGTATTTGGTGTGAATCAAGGGCAGCGGCTTCGGTAACAGTGTGTGGTCACAATGAACAAGATTCAGCAACTGTCTTTGAACCTCCTTGCAAACGGAGACTACAACTTTAAAAGGCCTTGGCACAATACACACAGTACAGTATTACGAGCAGCTGACATGAGCTGAGACGAGAGACTCGATAACAGAGAAAGGTTCAAGTTCTCTCCGCGCTTCCTCTTCCACAATCCAGTATCTTGGAAGCAAACAAGATGAGGTGGAATAGTGTATAAAGTTTCCAGTTTCTGAATCCAGCGAACTGATTGAAATCCAAATGCTCCTTGAACTGCAGGTTGAAGACTTCTGGTCCTGCTAGATTCAGCGATAACGAGCTTGCTTCAGGAGTCAACTCATTAGCATTTAACTAGATGCGTAATCACCTCTGATCAAGCCTGGCTTCGTAATCAGTCCCTTATTCATTCAGAAGGTCAAGTCCTATCAATAACTCGGTTTCTTTTGGTATGGTAGCAGAACTGTTGTTGCACACATCCTTAACACAAAGCCTAGGTGCGAAGTTCGAGCTATCCAGTCCAGCACCACTCGGATTCGGATGGCAGAAATGCCCAGTCGCTTACAGAGCAGAAATCAGGCAGGCAGAACAGTAAGAAAGCCAAAACTACCAAAATCTTTGCTTTTTTCACCAAATCGCTGCATACTCAGAGGATTATATTGTACACTAATGAGATACGTATTCAATTGATCTGCGCTAGGAGAACAGCACACAGAATCCAAGAAAATCAGTAGGTTCCATAACCTTCTGACAAAGAAATGCGCAGCCTTGAACTTGAAAGGAGGCTAAGGGAAGGGATACACGAAAGGATAGCTGGTCAAGGACTAATTTGTCTTGCCATACTAGACGCGACAAAGCCGATCACTTCAGCTTCCTTGTTGTGATGATGATAATGCTCATACACATCTCCTTGAGTGCACTTCCCATGAAATGTAGCTTCAGTACTCTGAACTCCTGGGTTGGTTCTTCTACTCTAAGCAATTCTCTATATCTTAACCGATCTGAGACTTTGCGCTCCTACAAAGAGTCATTTAAGATGTCTGCAACGGCTACACTGTAGAAAATGACAAATAAAAAACTATTGTTCTTGAAAAGCAAGACTGAAGACTGACAGATGACGTTTTTGTCCGGGCTTAACTTCATTGATGACCTGGCCTACACACTCTATTATGTTACACTTCCATTTCCCGTAATATTATTGCTAGTCGGGCAACCTAGTTACTTGATTTAATCATATACTGAAACCATTGGGATCTGGTACTCAGAAGCGTGTCAGAGGAGCTAATTCTGGTGAACAAGCCTCGGCTCGTGCTTAACCTTCATTACATGCATGCATAATACGGAATATGCTGATTGCCTTAGTTATTTTTATTACCTTTCAACAAATATTACGACAAGTTTGAAATTATTAGTAACAAAAACTTTAAAGATATCTTGATTGCGAAAATAAAGAAGGCTTCTACCGCTCCTCTCCTAACGCTAAATCTATGTAATTACACTCAGGTCAACCACCGCGGCCACCTCGACCACCGAATCCACCGCGTCCACCTCTACCGCCGAATCCACCGCGACCTCCTCTGCCACCAAACCCACCACGACCTCCTCGATCACCAGATCCTCCACGTCCTCCTCTACTTCCGAATCCGCCACGGCCACCCCGGTCTCCAAATCCGCCGCGTCCGCCTCGACCACCGAAACCACCTCGACCTCCTCTATCTACAAAGCTACCGCGACTTTCTCGATCTCTAAAACCGCCGCGTCCTCCCCGGTCTCCGGATCCACCACGTCCTCCTCGACCTCCCCGATCGCCAAATCCTCCGCGGCTACCGCGGAATCCACCTCGTCCGCCACGGGATTCTCCTCTGCCTCTGCCTCGATCCCCAAATCCTCCTCGTCCTCTACTGCCGCGGAATCCATTAGATATTCCTCTGCCCCTACCACCAAAACCTCTACCACCAAAACCTCTACCACCTCGCCCTCTGCCTCGTGACGATCCAGAGTCATCGATATCGTCTGTACTCTCTCTAGTATTCCTCTTTAAGCCTCGCTTTGGACCGCCATATCCGTATTTTTCGTCCTTGTATTCGCGTTTGAAGTTCTTTTTCCTAAATGACACTCCGTTACTTTCTCCACTATCACCCTTAAAGGCTTTAACAGGAAGTTCGTCATCGTCTGAGTCATTTGCAATCGGACCTGCATCATCCTCGTCCTCCTCCTCTGCCTTCCTCTTCTTTCCTTTTCCCTTACCTTCGTCTAAAAAGTCCAGAGCATTTTTCTGCCCTTTCTGATACTTTTTAACACTTTCTAATAGCTCCTTCTTAGCTTTTTGTTTCTCCTGCTGCACTTCAATTTGTGTCTGCTTATGCTAGCTTCTTCTGCTGACGTAGTTTTCTGACTTTTTCAGCTCGTTCTGTGGCACTTTGCTTCTTAATCAGTACAGCAGCGACTTTCTGCATATGCTCATCTGTCTTGGCCATTTCTGCAAAATAGTCATCTGGTCTTTTCGTTGGGACATTCATTTCTTTTAATTTAGGAAGGGCTTTCAAAATCGCTTCCTGTCCTTGCCGATAAAAATTCATCTCGCGAATAAAGTCATTATGAATTGGATCTTCCTCTATCTTCCTCAGTTTAGGCCCAACAACTCCCTTCTTCTTCGCCTTCTTAGAATTCAGCTCTTTAATAGCGCGTTCTCGCTTTTCCCGGTGGCCATCTACTTGTAGGGCTATCTCAGGCGCAAGTGGAGCTAAGCCATTCGTTATATCAAGCCGTTCCAGCCATCCAAACTTCGGGTTTAGCTTCATACTTTCTAGTTTAACTTTCATCCCCTTCACATCATTAAAAACTTTCGCTCCCTCTTTTTTGACAACTGAGTCATCTTGTTCGTCGTCTTCATCTTCTACTTGCTTCAACACAACCAGTCCTGGTTGTATTTCTCCACTAGCAAATTTCGCCTGTAGCAGTGCGTCGGTGTCGCTTACGTACTCGTCGTCGTCTGACAGTTGCATCTTGCTAGGACCGACTAGTTCACACCAGCTCCGTTAAAAAGTTCCTGCAAAACCGACATGGAATCAGTTCGCAGCATGGTATATACACAACTGAGTGAAATCATCTATGACAGATCATTACACTCATTATCCATAGGCATTGTCAGAGTGTTAGGAATCTTTTTACCTTGTTTTAGCACCGTTTAGAGAAACTCCAGTCCAAATGAGATTTTGATGCTGTGAAAGGTACTAAATGGGCACAGCTAAGGCCTGAAGATAAGCAAAAAAAAAATGGGTTAATGTGAATAGCGGCGACTATTTCAGAAATAGTAGTACAATGGCAGAATGACATAACTTACAGATACAACTCCTGATTCTTCTGCAGATGAAAGAAAGTTTTTGTCCGTCCAACGCCAGATCATCCGGGAGATTAATAATATCTCAACGTGATGCGTTGGTCACTCAATTTGACTAATGAACTAGTTGAAACTTAATACAAATAGGAACCCCCTTACTCATTTCCTAAAAACTGTGCTTAATATTCAGTCAATTAACCCAAAAAAGACAACTTTCAACCACGTGCAAATCTCGTTGCGTTCCGGTACACAAATGCTTCATAGAGAACACTCAATTTTTACGATGCTGCTCAAAATTATCCTGGAAGAATCCTGTAAAGTATATACTGTGACGGTATTTACAGGCTTGCAGTAGTATACTAAGTTTTAGTATAGCGTCTATGAGTATAAAGGAAATCCAATTCGAAAACTAGCGCTACAGAGGTCAGAAGAATGGGAAAATAATGATCCTCAATGATTTTACTTTGCTAGCGACAATACGAACCTTATGGGGATTGACATTGAAAGTAATGACAGGACATTTTGTATGTATATGACGTAGTATTGAAAAGGAATGGATACAGTTCAGTTAAAACGTCCTGTGAGGAAGTTTCATCGTCAGATGTAGGATTCACCTGAGCTGTGTTGTTAAAAAATCATCATCTGTTAGAACAACGACCAGAACAATAAAGGTACAATTTTAGTGGTAAAACAAGCATACTATTTGTCTCTTCGAACTTAACTTCAATGAAATTAATCAACTGTGGAAAGATACTAGGGCATGTTAATCATTCTTGGTGAACAATTCCATACAAAGCTTTCTGTGATAAATAATGTGGGGTTGCAAATTATAGAAAAATCAGACATTCTATCGATTAGTACTTTCGTTCCGGATAGGGTTTTAAGTACTTAAATCAAATAACCTTATTTGGAATTCACTCCATTAGTCTATTCATCCATTCTCTCGTGCGACTCCAATATTTGATGTCCTGCTAATGTGTGGATCTGAATGAAAATTCTTCTGCTAGAAGTTTCGGCAAGCTAAAAAACTTGTAAGTATTTACCCAACCTTTTTTTTCCTTAAGGTAGCTGTTAAAGTGTCTATATTTGTGAGCTTGTTGTGGAAAAATCAATGCACTGTAGTATTTCAATCTGTTATCATGGTTAATTTTCATCGAAAGGACCTACTTTGGTTGCCTGATTGTTTCTAACCATTAGCAGCGATCTCTTCTAGGTTTTTCATCCCTGAGAGACAATGAGGCATGAATAGAAGTCATGAACGTGTCGATTTTTAGGCAAATTCAACGTAATAAAGTCATGGTTTGTAGTAACTTGCTTTAAATGCAGCGAGCTAATTGTAATATGAACGTAATGTAATAACATACCCAGAGTTACAATGTGAGAAACGGTGATCGTCGCCCTTGATATCTGCTTGCTGGCTCTTGGTATCAATGACATTGCTCCATGTAGTGTGTATGGTCGTTGAGATGACTAATAGACTCTCAGCTGACTCAACTTGATAATGAAGATATGGCTTGACTAGATAGAAGGAGGAGGGGCTGATGACGGTACTGTTCTACTGTTGTATAAATTAAATTATTTGAGGATGTTGGACCTGGAACTACAGTGCGAACATGCGAGTTGACGACCGAGATGAGTAGTTTTACATAGACCTTTTATAGTGTAGTGAAAGGTCAGTGCAAACAAAAGTTTTACTGCGTCAAAATGGTGCATGAGCTAAATAGATCGATGGAATAGTGTTTGATATCGAATTGGATGCTCGATACCGTGTCATCTCAATGTTACCATCATGCTATGGTTTTAGGCAATGCATGTAAGCTGATAAAGATCAAGGACTTACAAGAATTGATAGTAGCCTCATTTTATTTTCTTCAGTGAGTCATCGGAGCTGAAATCTAAGACCAGATACATCTTACTAATCAAGAAGTTTCTGGCAGCAATGAGTTACTTCTGAACAAGGTAGAAGTTCAACTAATCAATTTAATGATTTGGTCTCATTTATTTGCAGCAAAGAAATCACCTTCTGAGAATACTAGTGTGACGCTTTGTACGATTCGCGTTATATATACCTTAACCAGTCCCAGGGCAATATTTATCCGCAGAAATGGGAATTTTTTCGAATTCTTCTCCTTTTGATCCTATTATTGGTAAGATTTTTGTATGAGAGCCTTAACGCAAAGTCTGTTGTTTTGGATTTAGTCATGTCAAAGGAGGATTAAGGGACAACATGTTTTTGCTAATGTTACAGAAAAGGCAACTCTGGAAACAAATACGAAGGAGGACTGGGCATTAATATTAGACATTTGTGATCGGGTTGGAAGTTCCCCACAAGCACCCAAGGAATGCCTCCGATCAATTATCAAAAGACTTAATAATCAGGATCCGCACGTGGCAATTCAGGCAGTGACTGTAAGAAACTTATTTTGCATTCTTCTCAACTCTTGTGAAACCTGGAAGATTATAAGTACAACTTGAACATTGAATTTATTGGTTTCAGCTGCTAGATGCGTGTGTTAATAATTGCGGGTTGCCATTCCACTTGGAAATCGCGTCAAGAGATTTCGAACAAGAATTTCAAAGAATACTAAGCAGAACTAAAGAAAGGGCAATCAGAGACAAATTGCTCGGATGCTTACAAAAGTGGGCTCTCAACGAATTTCGATCAGATCCGCAGTTAGATTTAATACCAAGTTTATATAACAAGCTTAAAATTTCTGGATTAGAATTTCCAGCTGATACTGGTAGTCCTTCTAAAGTAAGTATGTGATGGGTGAACTTGTTGTTTAAATCATTTCAATGATAGAACTTGATTAGTTAATTTTTAATTTTTCAGAGTAAAAAGGCACAGAGTCATAGAGGGAGGGATCATGCGAGTTCAAGTGCCAACCCGTCTGCCGCTCAGCAGGAAGCTGATGATCTAGCTAAAGGTAAAACCTGAAGAACTTGAAGCTCATCAATGGGTCTAATTGACAGTAATGAATCATGTAAATAATCAATGTAATGAATGCATGTTGCAGCTATCGAATTGTCTTTGAAGGAGTCTCAAAAAGCTCCACAGGGACGTAGCTTGTATCCTCAGGTTGGCTCTGCGAACCTGAGTGGTTCTGGTTCAGCAAACAGCGGCTCAGTGAAGACGGAAAAAGAGCCGAGGAAAGTCAGAGCGCTATACGACTTTGAAGCTGCCGAAGACAATGAACTTACTTTTTATGCTGGAGAAATAGGTCAGTATACATAATCGGATATCGAATTATATCGAATTACTACAGGACACACTGAAGGCCAAAAATAGTGTAGATTCTCTTTGTTTGTGCAGTACATATTACTGATGATTCGGATCCGAACTGGTGGGAAGGCACTAATCAGCGCGGGAAAGGGTTATTTCCTTCCAATTTTGTAACCGCTGACTTGAGTGCTGAACCACCTAGTAAGTCATTCAGTTCCTGAAATATGGCATACGTAAATCTTGATATAGCAACCTTTTTTGAAACCCTTTCCAAGCAAATAGTATATCTTTGCGTTTCAGAACTAGAACCAGTCTCTAAAAAACAAGTTCAGTTTGCTGAGGAAGTGACTGTGAAATCCGTCGAAGCAGAGTCTGCTGTTGTTGAAATTGACGAAGCAAAAATTGATCAGTAAGCTAAATACTTATGCTGTAAAATCAGCCTTGTAGTGAAGTTAGTACGAGTTAATTTTATTACAGAACCTTGGAGTTGTTACACAATGCAGACCCAACGGGTGAGCAGCCAGATCTTGCAGAATTGGAAACGCTAGAAGGTTGGTTTCTTAAAGCCTCAGTATGTCGCCGACTTACCCTTGAGGATGCTGAAATCCAATATACTGAATTTTGGTGCTGTGTATTTGCAGATCAAGTACAACAGATGGGTCCACTAATTGACCAAGAACTCGAAAGGATAGACAGAAGTCACGCCCAGCTGACACGATTAGGAAGTGAGCTAGTAGATGCATTAAATATGTATCACAACTTAATGAGAGGGCAGACTATGATGGCTGGGCCACCAGGATCCGCTTTTCCACCTCATTTGATGAACAAACTTCCTGGCTCTGGACCGACATCAGTTCCTAATTTTCCCACAACGGGAATGCCACAAGGCATGCATCCTGGTTTCTCTCATTATTTCGACCCAGCAATGATGGCGCAGCAGCAGATGCGTCCACCACAGTCTGCCCCTGCAGCACCCAACTCATACCATGGTTTGCCTCAAAATTCTATGATGGGACCTCAGATGAATGGCATGCCAGGCCAAGTTGGGGCACCGCAAATGCCTTCTTTGCCGATGCCGCATCATAAATCAGCATCAAGGAGGTCCTCCGCAGTTTCAACAGCAAATGATGTCTCCTCCCATGTCGCAGCAGTTGCAGCATCAACCCGGTCACCAAGGTCAAATGCCCGGAGGCCTTCCCCCACCTAACCCTGGCGGCCCTGTGAATCAGCCAGGGATGCCGCAAATGCAGCAGAACCAAATGGCTCCCCATCCTAACATGAACCAAGTTCAGATGCCAGGGCCTCCACAGCATCCTGCTTTTCATCAAATGCCCATGCCACCGCCAGGAGTAATGCCACCACAAGGTTACTAACATTGCTCTTGACAACTGCCATTAAGTCATCCTAACTTCTGATAACTTGGGCTCGCGTGTGTAATGATCTAATGGCATCTCTGGAGCTCAAGCTTCGGATACCAACCGAACAGGTTCTGTTCAAGTGCATCACCAAGCGCTGTATAGTACCTTTGATTGTAGTAATGTTTTAACCTCAGCTTTATTTTGTTATTTGGGTTTATGGCTCGTCGCGAAGATCAAGAACGCGATTGTTTTCCCTTTCCAAGCTTTTATTTCGCAAAATTTACATAGCTGAAACTAGCTTATATGAAGCAGATTATCGATAGTTTTGTTTGTTAAGTCGAAACTTTATCGCTGCAAACTCCAAGGTATTTGATTGTAAGTTAACAGCAATTTCTGTTCTGTGATCATAAATGTTTCCGTTTGCATTTCATATGTAACTGTAGATAATGCAGTGGTTTATACTTGCCTAGGCCATTCTTAAGTACGAAAATGCGTATTTAATCCCTATCAACCTCCACAATCGTACTTGCTGAAATAAATTCGACGGTCGCTGTCCTCATGAATTATAGCTTGCAGAACGTTTACTCTTTATTTAGTTTAAGAAAGAGCAAGGAAGATCTAGCGTCTTTCTGTTTTCTCTGCTACCCTTGAAGTGTATAGTACCTCTTTCTCATGGCCTCTACTTCTTGAGTCATGCAGTACAAGATGAAAGTTGATCATCGTGTAGCCACCCCAGCAAGACGCTACGCATTAATGCTATGCTAATCATGAAGCAGTCATCGTTATTGCCTTATCAATTTTCGTGCTTCCTGGCACCTCGCTGTTACGAAGCTTGGGTTGGGTTGAAAAGTTGATAAACCGTTAGTCAGTCGTTTGGCTGCGTCAAGCCAACTTTGATTCTAGAACCCGTAGTATTCAGCCCCATCTTCCATTGTGTTTATGATTACTACAAATGATCGAATAGTAAGAATGGTATTAGCCTTGTCACAACAGTAAACAGTTTGGTGTTTGGTGAAAAAAGGAACGAAATCTATAAAAACTTTGTTACGCGCAAAACTTTGTGCGTATTCGCAGTCAGGTCAGGAGGAGCCATGTCTGGTCCTACACAGATCGTTCAGCGCGATAGTAGTCCATTTAATGTACTAACTACCTCTTGAGTTCTGGGTATTAAAATAAAATTATCTCACATATATTACACTTGTAGAGACATCAATTCCAATTTGCTATACTGTAATTGGTATGCTAAAAAATAATGCGGGTAGGTTTGTACA
>VRMD01002230.1:0-13881 GCA_009872375.1 Sminthurides bifidus | reverse complement strand
CTAAGTGTGTTTTTCAACTTGATGCTATTATATTTCCATCAAAATCATCTTTTCCAGTTCCGCTCGTCGGCTCACACAAGGATTACAGTTATCTCCTGCTCCTCGTGCCGTGTCCAGTTTTTCGGTTCCCGCAAGAGGAGGGAGGGGCGCTACCAAAAGCAACCAGGAAGCAACTGCTCTATATTGACAGCCAGTCTCCGGTCAGTTAGACGGATTGAAATGCAATCAAATTTTCTTTGAACACTACAACTCCTTCTTTTTTCAAAAGAAAGCGGCCCGTACGTCTGTAAGCGGGGAAATTTGAATCTGTAGCCGTGGTTCAGTGAAAACCGCGAACATGCAAACTCATCAGCGCTACAGGATTCAATAGCCGTGGTCCAATGAAAACTAGGAACGTACAAATGTTGAGGATTCAAGCAACGGGGGCGCGATTTCATCCGGCAATCCTACACACCCAGCTTTCACTTTCCCCATAAGAGGTTATTAATTACTGAGGCGGGCGGAGGATAATTTGGAGATTGTTAATAATAATAAAAGAGTGGAAGGTTAATCTTTCACGACATGTAATGAAAGACCATAATATAATCCATTTAGCAGATGGGTGGACGCTCTTGATTACGCTTTTGAAGCAGTGCTTCAAAGCAGGAAAGAAGCGGAGGAGAGGACTATAGGACTCCACGAACTTCGAATCGCAGATAGTTTACATTACTTTCACTCACAGACAGCTCTGTCAGATCATGAGGCAGAGTCGACTCAGCTTTCCTTTCTGGTTTTGGTGACGTTACCAGAAGGACGAATCATGAACAGGTATCTCATGCGACGTCGTTATTGTGATAATGAGAAACAAAAGGTATTTTTACAACGACAACCAGGCTCGTTGACGGCCATAATCAAGAGGATTACGTATTCATCTTTGCTGTGATGCTTATCACTTCGCTTTCACTTCGGGGTGGTAAGCCTTCACCCAACCTGGAGTTGTAAAACAGTTTGTCTGCTCTTCCAGCCCGTCCATACATTTCACCCGTTGCTCCCGGTCCCCGATTCCATCCTACCATTACGTAGGACTGGTGTTCTAAAGGGTGGTCATGAACGGAGGCGAGAGGGAGATTGGAATCTGAGTATTTATATATGCAAGAGGGAGTGGTGTTTCGAGTGTGGATGAAATGGAGCGTACGTTAATGTTTCCTGCGATCTTATCATCCGTAATCACACTGATTAGATTGACGAGGGCGATAGGGGCGGGATGGTGGGATAAGGAAAACCTATACTGTAGGTGCACCGCTTAGGTGCCTGAGTTTAGTATCCCGTTAGTAATACATGGACGTACGGACACGGACAAGCTAGACATGAGGAGGACAAGATGAGAAAAAACTCTGCATCCACTTCATCATTTCATGTTAATGATGACGATGAGGGAGGTGGTTCTTTTTGTTGTTTCATTAGCGTAAAACAAAAGCTTTTAACAACACACTGCCGGCTTCATGTTTACCAAGCTGTGCCAAGCTTTGACAAACATGACATGGGACCGAGGGTGTTGTATACAGCATTGGCTTGATGATCACGTTACTATCCTCATCCCCCATTGAGTGGCGAGGTAGACAAGGAAGCTATGCAGAAAAAGCGGCATGGCATAATTATCTAAACGAGACTTTTTTTATAATTTAGTCACGGCTTTGCGGAAAAAATATTGCGAGCGCTCGGCAGCAAGAGAGGCAAAACGGTGAGAAATTAAAAATTGCATTATTTAATCAACTCTTGAGATAATGAATGTGCTTGAGCTTCACGGGGCTGGTGTGAGGTATAAAAATTTTCATAATTTACTTACTGTCAAGCCCAATTCCATTTTGACCTTTAACAAGCTGGCAGTGCGGCGGAAATGCCAAAGGAACAAAGACTAAAGTGAAGGAGGCGGAGGAAGAAAGAGGAAAAGATTCCCGAGAAATAAACCAAGACTGCCACATAGTCAAGGCATTATTCATTCATAATTCTTCGTCTCGTGCTAATCACTTTCTTCGGCACTGGTTCTCCAAGCACTGGCTTAATGTACGAGATCCAAGAGCGAGAGTTTTAGGAGACTGTGTAAAACTTTTCCGGCATGGAAACTGGACTCTTATGTCAGCTGGTGGCATAACTCTGTTAAGGTGACAGGAAGAGAGGGGGAAGCTTTCTCTCGTGAAGAAATTCTTCAAGTTTTAGGGCGGATTTTTGAAGGCTTTACAATAGGTACAGATGGTTTGAGTTGGAAGAAGGTTTATTTGAATTTTTCATGCCTGGACCACCAGCAGATATGGATTTTTCTGCTGATGAGGTGAAATGCATTAAAGAGCTTCATGTCTTAAAGATCACAGATGTTGAACACGAGTCCAAGCACTGACTTCTCATGTACTGATTGAGCTCCAAGGACCAAATTGGTATAGTTTGCCAGTGCAAAGCCCATTCCAAGGGTCCTAGCTTTATTGCTATTTGGGAAGAAGAATGTGTAGGGTAAGGGGCGGAGATAATTATGCACTGGAGAAAGAGTGATTGCAAATCAAACGGTCCATCAAAAGAGCATCTTTCCTCCCAGTAGATGAAGGATGCAACTCAAGGTCCGTCATTACATAATAAATGCCACGACTGCCCTAAGACACAATGATTAATGATTTAATACAATTCACAATGACATTGGTACCGGAAACGGAACATTTATTGCTATTCGAGTAGGTTTGTGTTATTGCATTGAAGCTGTTTTCTTCATGTGCGCCATAGTTTTAATTTCAACAACCAGGGATTAATTTTACTCAACCGTTTGCCAGCATTCAAATGCTATTACACGAATCATGAGGTTTTCACCAGTGACAATAGCTGAGACCGTAGTAAAAAAGTGCACAACAAATGAACTCATACGTTATAACAGATGAATATCATTTAACTTGATTTTTAAATTGACTTGGAAATCCAACAATAATAGCATTACGTAAAACCTCTTTCCGTGATATTTCTAACCGCAGGTCATCAGTGATTCTGAAAATATTCATTAAGTTTTATAAGAATCCCTAGGAAAACCCTATAAAACAATCATAATGAAGAAGCTCAGATCACTAGTACCAAAATCCTCGATCAAAAGCCATAGGCAAATGGCAAATCTGCAGCGTATACCAAGCATGAAACTGGAAAAGTAGGAGCGAAAGGTTGGAGAAAGAAAGGACAAGAAGCACTGAGGGAGTCTGGCGATCCATAGGCAAATGGCAAATCTGCAGCGTATACCAAGCATGAAACTGGAAAAGTAGGAGCGAAAGGTTGGAGAAAGAAAGGACAAGAAGCACTGAGGGAGTCTAGCGATAACGAGATTTAATTGTCCAAGAAACTAGGTCTGGAGAATGGGATGATTGGAGCGCGAATGTACCGCGAAAGGATTGAGAATGTGGAGACGTAAGGATTTGGAGAATTATACGTTAACGTGAGTACGCATTTAGAAATATTTGTAGTGGGGCAGAGAAGACTCCCACGGAGGTTGAAGCTAGGGAGAGAGTGCGGAAACCTCGGCTGGTTGTATTTAAGATTTTCGTAATAATGCCACCGCTGCTTGTAGTCCCGGTTATTTATGAGGTAGTCGAGGCATGCAATTATGCGAAAGAATGCGAGGAAAAATATCTATATATGAAATCCGCTCCCTCACTCCGCAGCTCTGCTTTTCCTCACCATATAACATCCAGCCAGCCTCCCGCTTCATCCCTTTAGCGACCGAACCGAGAACTCGACTGGGTAATGGCCATCGTATCTGCTTCTGCATAAGCAGGCGAAGAGAATTCATTCCGGTGTCTGCACTGCACTAGCACTGTCCGTGGAGAAATTCTTGATACAAAGCAGTGTTGAGGAGAGCTCCGGATTTCTAATGGTCTCTCGGATTTTCCATAAAGATTCGACGAAATAGTCAGTGCTGTGGAATACATTTCCAGGAGGGAAAGCAAAACTTATAGCGTTCGTAAAAGTACCAAAGGACCAGATGGGAATTCACGATTGAAATTTACAAGCCGAGAGCCACTTGCATATGCTCTTGGTCCAAGTACCGCACTGTTGTTCCAGCTTCAGTCTTCCGTAGCAGCTATACAGCTCTCATCCCTTTTGACAGTGCGAACCTGTTATCGCCACGACTGGATAATTTCTCTCCAAATACCATACCAGCTTCATTCTCAGCTTTCATGTGCATCCGCATGAACCCAAGGAAGATTCCTAAAGAGTGAAGATGAAGAGTGGGAGGAATGAGAAGCAGAGCTTATGTCCCCGTTTCCTCGGCCCTGGGAAAGCAGCGTGTATAACGTTTCGTGTCTGCACCGCTACTGCCGGTCGTAAGCATTTTATTTGTATGCACAGAGTCGACGAGCTATCGGTGAAAGTTGATGCTGTAGTGGTTCAAGAATGTACGAGAGTGAAATTTGCCATCATTAAACGCTGGAATCACGCAGGCACTAGAGAATCTGATTAAAATAATTGCCTTCATCAGTAAGAGAGCTACCGAGAGGACGGAAAACCTCTTACATTCCCAACCAGTCTGCTTCACAACACTCTCGTGAGGCAGAGGCACAAGCTGGTAGACAGAGTGCGCCTCACCCAATGACCATTTCTCCTTTGCCATCAGCTCCTCTTTCTCTCAACATTTACAAGGATTGATAGCCTTTAATCAAAATCAATTTTTATCCGCAGCCACCCACTGCTTTCTTTCGCTCTCTTCGTCACTCCTGCTCGCTCTCTCGCTGTCTTGCTCGCTCTGCTTTCTTTCCTTTCTCCGCGGCTCGGTGTCCAGTATTTCAGCGTGAGAACTCCTCGTCGGACCACCACTTTATGGCCTTGACAACAACAAGATTGGGGCAATAAATAAGCAAGCTTCATAAATAACCAATTCTCCCGTTTAATATACTAGTTAATCTAGGGTGAGTGGAGCTGGAGTGCCACCAGGTTGGGGCAACTCGGCTACTTCGACCTACAATAGGCTTTCAAGGTTCTTTGAAACTGGGGACAATGTTCCACCCAAGTGTGGCGGTCACACTTAAATTTTTTGTTTGCGAAAAGAGCAAATCGGGCTGTTGGTCTCACAAGTACGCCACAAGATTTTATACTATGCAAAAGAATTTACGCCTCATGAAGCACATAAACATGTGAATGTATTTGTGTGACACATAACGGGTATCAAGGCAAACTGGAAGATTAAATTGAAAATGAGGTGCTATGCTTTGAACTGAAAACTTTTAAATGAATGACTATATGGCGTCGATTTGGCATTACTACTATTGTAGTGAAATAACTTGCACTGAATAGATGGATAACGCTTTTCCCACAGCGTCTCATCCGCAATTTACTATAAAGTTTGATTTGGCGATTATACTTTAATCAGGAATAAATTTAGAATTTCTTTTTTTTTCATGTTCCCCATCCCCATGTGCCACTCGAGCCTTGATTTCATTACAATGGAATTATTTATCGAGCAATACACGGAAGAGAACGCTCTAGTTCTTCGGCCAGGCTGCTTGACTGCAATACTTGACTAGATTAAGTACTTCCATCAAAGCTCTCTTGCAGTTTACCCAGGTAACCAGTTAAAGGGGACAGAAATCATCCGAAAGGGGGATGACAACTTTTATATGTTGACATTGTGAAATTGGCATCACGCCCCGTTCTCAAACACGTGTATGCTCACTCAGTTGAGAAAACCACCTAGGACTAGGACAAGATTGCTTTAAGAATATTGTCGTCCTTCATGGGAAGACTGATTGAGTCGTTGAGACTGAGACTCCCCAGGCCGATTGAGTCCAGTAAGCTGTTTCGCGTCATATTTAAAAACTCTCATTCAGACTCAGGCCTTGGGTATAAGTACTCGGAGTTGCGAAGCTCTAAAGGGAAAGGAGAAGAGAAAATGAGACGTAATTTGTAGGACGAATCGTTTCAATGACGTCCTCATGGTTCGTACACCAGGACAGATGTGAAGGCACACATTCGCAATGGGATTTCGTTGGAAAACGGAGCCGGGAAATGCTACCTGATGTCGTAAAATTGTGATTGCTTCACAATATCAATCATAACTCTGAAAGCAGGAACTAGTGGGCTGTCAGCTCGGGCGCGGAAAGGGTTGGGAAATATCTGTTGGAATAACAAATTTTGTGTACTCACCTCTGTATGCCTCATGCTTCCGGATTTTGATGACTGAGACTTGATGGTGTGGACATTGCCTTTAATGTCTCTTCCTGTTCAGGCAATTAATTCTCACGCTTTTCCACCATCTTTTATAGCCGTAAGGACCTCTGCGTCCTGTACCAGTACTAGAGTTTTAAATACCAATAATGTTTTCGTGGGACTGTACTGCTTATTACGGTGGATCACAGTATTGTTTCTATGCTTTCAGACAAATTTTTAGCACGCCTAGTGCCACGATTGAATGACTGTCTCTTTTATCGTAAATACAGCACAATTGTTTCGCGGTCATTACAACGATCAGATAAAAGTGTGCTAAGGCTCGTGTCCTTGTAGAATATGGAATCAGGCGCTACATTAATGGAGGCTGGGAGCTGGTGAAAACATCACTTTTGTGGTGGACTGAAATAAAGTGAGCTGAAAGCTCTATTAGAATTATTGGTTCGCGCCTCTATAGTCACGTCTAGAAAAAATTGGTTTGGATGAGATATTTGAGATGAAATCGCCGGAGTGACCAAAGTGTTTGATATCTGTGCTCGGAGAGAACGGGTTTATCGTTTACAAACACGTGAAAGCGTGGATGGGTTCTGAAGATTGAATCCACGGATATTATTATTGCTTCCGTGTTATCTTCTTCTTTTGCTTTCTAGCTGTCTGGTAGCATTAACAAATAGAATTCACTCCACTCTCTCCTCTCTATCCACGCTCTCTCTTTCTCTGTCGCTCCCATCTTTCTTTCTATTTCAGAGATACACCAAAGATGAGGATAAAATCCTCCTGGATCTGTTTTCTATAACGGGAAGAGGATCCTAGTCGAATGGACAGTTTCGCTCCAGTAAGTCCGAGTCTGATCCGCAATGATAGAATTCAAGATTGAGATCTTTGCTGTAATGTGCCAGCCAGGGATTGAGATCCTCGGGTTTCAATTTACTCAAGTGTGACGCTCATGAGGCTGGACGCAAGCTGGTTGAGCCTTAGTTACATCCAGCCCAGGACCAAAACGTATGGTAGACAAGTGACGTACTACACTTTCTGTACAGGAAAGGGCCGCTCAACTCCACGGCCAATCAACCGCTGTCCGAATCCCTTGAGGACTAGAATTTTTTCCCTTATGATTTGATCATGTTTCCATATCGGCATGTTTTTTGATTGCAGAAAGCTTTCTTTTCAATGTAAGTACGCCTGTGTGCGTGTGGTCTGTCAGGGGGATTGATGTAAAATGTGTTCCAATATCCTCAATCGTCAACCCGACTTCAATCACCATTATCGAATTTTCGAAGCGGTCCGTGGTTGAAAAATCATAATTTTTGACACGGTGTTAAATGATCGATGTTCTTGTTTCGTGTTATTGCAGGCGTTATTTTGCGCTTTTGACCGATTTTGTAGTTTGTGATGTGCACATTTGTGGAAAAGCTTAAAAGCAAAAGCATGTGCTAAAGGAATCATGGCAAAATCCCTTCCCCCGGACTGAAAAAGGATAACATGTGTCTAAAAGTTCTTTTAGGCTTGGAGCACTAACAAGGAAAGTGCAAAGAAAAGGTAGGAAATAAGAAGAGTAAAGGTTGATAAAGCTTGCTATGTAGAGCACATCAAAAGTATGAGAAAGTACCGCTAGGCAAAAGCGACCTCACCAGACTAGAAAGCAGAGCTGTAGAAACGAGAGATTCGAGGTTGAAAACATGAGAGTTTATACTGCTTTCATCGCCGTTAGCGGCATTTGCCCCGAGACTGGTTTGAGTGTGCACTGATGCTTGTAGTTGTGAAGGGATGTTACGTGTGGTTGGTATTCAAGGTTTTGGGAATAAAGTTACTCCAACAGGCATTAGACATGCATAGGCATGTTCACGAGCAGGGAAGCACGGAAGCGTAAAAGTAAAGGCAAGCAGTATAAATGATGAGCAGGAGGAGAAACCAGTGAAAGTGGAACGGGATTTAACAACTGTAGCAAGAGACCACCAATTTAACTGCTCTAGCTCCAGAGCAGAGGAAGAAGAAGAGGAAATAACCAACTGCGGAAATAAAGACGAAGAGAATCGGAAAGCCAAAACAGACTTTGCCTCTACGACTTGCCGTAAAGCAGAGGAGAACGAGCCTTGGGAAAAGCGAATTCAGTAAAGTTAGATTCGAATTGCAAGTTTAAAAGGTAGCAGAATATCAAATTGTGGAAAAAAGACTTTCCTCAAAGGGAATCATGTTGTTCCAAGGAAAAAGTGTTTGAGAACGTGAGCTGCAAAGTTAGAAGATTGAAATTTAGAGTAAGGAAATGGATTTCCACATGTACTTCACTTAACCTGAGGTGGTATCTGTGCTGAGAGGGGATTCATCCCTTACATAACGGTACGGGATGAGGATTCAACCTACGGAGTCGCTCTCTGGTGCCCTGAATGCCACACGCTAGATCTTGTAGTGTTCTAGGGAAATGTGCTGCTAACTTGCATAAGGTTACAGCTTCTGTATAAGGTTAACTTCTGGATCTAAATGATCCTGGTGGGCATTGGTGAGTTAAAGGATCAAAGTTTCTTACTTTTGACTGGCTGGAGGAAAATCTTCCTTACAAATACAGATGTACAGAAGATCCAAAGCTATCCGAGGTTGTAAACTGCGGAATGAATTGAAAAAGAGAGCTTGGAATGGATGAACATTTCCTCCAAGTCGTCAGAGTCACGCAAATCCCCAACGAGTCATTTTTCCATTCATACGACCACATCTTATTCGCCTTCATTCATTATTCAATTCCACCTCAACCAATCTCATCTAATCTTTCGTGCTTTGGTCCAGCATGGGATTGGCCGGTAACACGTTCATGGGTTTAAGGTCTAGGTTCCAGCCAACTGGTTCTGCTTAAACCTTTCACGGCAGATTTCTCTGAAAATTTCCCTTAAGCGGGGGGTGTAACTAATGTTCGAAGCTCGACTCGGTTCATTGCGCTCGGGATTTTTCTGTAGTGTTTCTAGTTATTAATTATTGGCATCTGGAAATTCAATCCAAGTGGTCAGGAACGTACTACACATCGTGAGTAAAGGTCAACTCTAGCCTGTCGAGTCACCAAGTAAAACGTCCCTTGCCTTTTGGACGATCTGGGGACTGGTTGACAAAGGGCTGGAGGCTGCCAAGTTTTAGTAAATGCCCTTTTTCAAGGTTGTTCATTTGACAAGGTTTTTGTCTTTCTCAAGCAATACTTTCAGTCAAGCAAGATTAAAGTCTGGAGAATAAGTTGAGCTGACTTCATAAGCAGGGCAGTTAAGGTGATTGAGTGAGGAGAAAGTGGAGAAAGTACAGCTACAAGCAGAAATATAGAACGGTCGGGGGAACTTTGTAAAGAAAATCCTTCTGCTTTACTTTCACAAGTTTCCACAAGGATTATTTTAAAGTCAGTCCTAGCTCCAAAAGGGATTCGAGATGACATACGGCGGTGGAACTGTGAGAAAAACGAGTCTGTTTCTGAATAAACGAACTGCAAAGTGAGGCTGGCCGACAGCAGTTTGTTTCTCTAAATAAATGACACCGTCATTTGTTCCCGGAATAAACTCCTCGTCGTCAGTCATTGCTTGTACGTTGGTTAGCCAAAGGTTTGTTTTTTTTCTCCTTGTTTTACCAGGATTTTTTCCTGTCGTCCGTCCGCCAAGCATACTGAATGATTGCAGCCAAGTTGAAGCAAATTTATGTCACGTGTGAGGATTGCTATTCCTTTGCTGATTTTGACTTTAGGAGGATGAGGTGGCGGCGTTAGGGACTGGACGTGGAATTATTTGAAAAAGGTCCCAGGTTTCAGCCAAGTTGAGGCAAATTTATGTCACGTGTGAGGATTGCTATTCCTTTGCTGATTTTGACTTTAGGAGGATGAGGTGGCGGCGTTAGGGACTGGACGTGGAATTATTTGAAAAAGGTCCCTGGTTGGAAAAGTGCCAGTAACACGGCTCCAGTTCTCATGACGCAAATTGTAAAAGCGTATAGGGAGAGACAAGGCCTGACGAAAATTGAAATTTGGGCCAGGGAATGACAAGGAATACGAAAGGAGAGGACCATGAGTGCGAGTATCAGCTGATGGCCATTCTTCACAGCCTTGAAAGAAATTGGTTTACACAAACCCAGCATTTATTGACTCCCTGGCGCCTACAAGTGAGAGAAAGAGGGTTCGCTCTCTCCCTAATCTTTGAATTCCCATGTCCACCCTTGTGTAAACTACAAGGCTGTCAATCAATTGACAATGTCCGGCTCCAAATATCCCGATACTACATCATTCCATCACGAATTATGTGTTTGCCNCCTAATCTTTGAATTCCCATGTCCACCCTTGTGTAAACTACAAGGCTGTCAATCAATTGACAATGTCCGGCTCCAAATATCCCGATACTACATCATTCCATCACGAATTATGTGTTTGCCACGGCGCGAGTAATTTTCTTTTAAACTTTCCTCCTCGACAATTCTTTGACAGCGCCTTGGGAAGTGGTCAAATCTTTTTCCAACTACACTAGCTCAAGTGACAGGCTGAAAGATTTGGAAAACTGGCAGGGCTGGTAAATCTTCGATATTGCTGATTTCTTGCACAAGTTGCAAGCCAGCACGGCGAGAACTAGAAAGTTCCCGTCCCCTATCTAATTCAAGGTTGGTCTTTGATACCAGTTTCTAGCATTTAAAAGTATGTAAATGCAAATTATTGAGCTCAATATTCGGCCAAATGTGTTGAAAAAGATTCCAACTTACCTGCACCTTAGTTCAATCCCATGGTTCTGCATGGTTATTTTTTCTGATAGTATTGTGTGTCATCGATGTCTTGGGCTGCTGACGTTAGTAGAAGTAGAAAAGGTTCATTAGCACGAGAAGCATTAAAACCCCGGTAATGAATTTAGACTAGGATTTCGCATAGATAAATCCAAGAGCGATTTGAACAATCGCATGCCTAATTCAGCTTTGATGAAGACGGAATCTTTCGGGATTTACAGCTGACTAGCATAAAGGATGTGAATAATTTCAAGTCTCAAGGGCCTGGATTACAAGCCTAATTTGGAAGCTTATCAGCAATTCAACACGACGTCTCTGTCTGTGTGAAAGAAAGAGTGTGTAATCGGTCTCCCGACCGTTTTACACTCTTTCACTCTCCCCCTGTAATCATCCGCTGAAGACTTAATGAGCTGAACACGGCAGGCGTGAGGTTACAGCTACACAGCACTGCCTCCTCGTTGAGCAAACTACGACTTTCTCTCTAAAGCGGGCAATCCTGTAGGAAAATCCTATGTTTTATGTAGGCCTCTAGCTAATAATCCTCAATGATAAGTTCAAGGCGAGCAAGTCTTAACTACAAAATTGGAAGCTACAGTAACAAAAATTGTTACATTTCAGTTTCTTTAATTGTATTTACAGAGTTGTGTTCCTTAAATGCCTGGGACTAGACGATCAAACTGTTAGGGCTTTTTGCACCCAAATTGATTTTAAAGTTCAGTTTTTACGCCCGAAATTTCCCTTTCGTAAAAATTACCTTAATTGAAGCAATTATCAACAGTTGTTACCAAAAGACCAATTACAGGTGTGTCACGTTTTTCAAATCGTTAGAAATGAAACCAGCCTGTAAGCGAGGGACAGTGGCGGTGTAAAAACAATACGGGAAAATGTACCTGCAATTTGCATGGAAAATCACACCTTTTTATGCATTCGGTCTCTCCTCCCAGCTATTCGCGTATTGAAATAGCCCCGTGGTCCTCCAAGCCATAGCTCGAGAAAGGTAGACACTTCATACAGGCTCAACTCGACTAGGAGAAATAAATTGCACAACTACGCATGCCTGCGTTTGCGGAGTTAAGATTGGTAGTTGGATGAATTCAATACGTTAGAAAGTGAAAAATCATGTCAATTGTGTATCATAAAACTAAGGAATCGTAAAATCCGAAGTGGAAGGGATTCCTTTTTTATGTTCGGCAACTTGGTGGATGTGCAAGTATATGGCATGAGGCAAAGATTACTTTGCTTTCCAGCAGTCCTTCCTCCTCATGCATGCTCTTGGCGAGCAAAGCATCAGTGTAAACTTACAGGAGAGAGAAATTGAAATTTTCACTGCATCGTTTGATCCCAATCTAGTTAAAAGTTTCAAATTGTTCCCCAAGCAAAGTGAAAGCCTTTCTACGATCAGCCTCTCAGCTTTTTCTCCGGCCTCCTTACTGGAGGAATGCAAGGCCTACATGCTCCAGTCATGATTGTAACCCAAATAAGAAGGTAGTGTAAAAGAAAATTGAAACTGGTTCGAAAGTACTAGTCCGTGATCTTACCTCTTGTGGAAAAAGATGGAATGGGAGGAGGGAAGTTGAACGATCATCGATCTCATGCATATTGGATAAGCAGAGAAGATTGCTGAATGGATTTTACGAGGTAGGAGATGGAAAAAAAGTTTCACGAGCTTTCCCTGGATGAAAAAGTTAAAATAAAAAGAATATTTGAATAAAAAGTTTTTTCCTTAAAAATCTTGTTCTCAGGACCAAGTAACCATAATCCTGACATTGGGGATTATAACTTTTTATGATTCAGCAGCAGCGTGTTACCTAACACCCAAGCACTTGTGCACTGACTCCTCTTGGCTCTGTCTGGATTCAAAATTCAAGGATTGAAAAGGATTGTGCGATGAGGCAACTCGCCCCCTCCCCCTCGTTCAAGGGGTCGGCAAGATCCATATCCGCATCAAGTTATCATTAGGTTTCGGAAAAAGACGTAAAGCAGCATTGCAACACGCAAACACACCTTCATTTGAGTAACCATACTCCAGCTGATTTGCTTACATCCGTCTATTTAATGTCAACAATTAACATGTGGTTCTAATTCCAAATCAGGTTGTTCATCCAGGTGTGACTGGGTGAAAAATATGCTGTGGTGAAAAGACAAGGTTTCGCTAAAAGCATCCGCCAGAATATTTTGCTTTGTTGCGGATATCGGCGCAATGGAGCAGAAAAACATGTGCTCAATTTGCTGGTTTAGAATAGAGAATTAATCTTCCTTTTATCTTTGAGAGGCTCTCTCACTCCAATTGATTGATTGCTCAGATCGTGATGTCAAGTTGCAGAGTTGCAGATGAATTGATGTGTTCGTGAAATTATTATGCAGCAGCCCCTCCTCTCGAGTCAGACTCTCAGGTACTACCAGGAATAACTTAGTTTTAGTCGAGTGAAACCTTTGGCACCATTCGCAAGTTGAAAAAGTAATCATGGCTTCGTATTCGTTTCAGCGGTTTAAAATCACAATTCTTCTTACGGCGATCTGCTTTAGTGTCCTCACATCAGCTTGGACGGGAAATGTTGTTTTTGAGGACGATTTCACTGGAAGTTCTTTAGATTTGAACAAGTGGGAATACGAAACTGGGTGCACGGGTGAGGCCTTGACTCAAATCCAATTCTGCTTTTAGGAGCAATTAAGCAGTTTACTAACCATCTTGTATGTTTTAATGTTCCCTCTGCATATATGTAGGCTATGGCTCCGGTAACCTCGAGTGCTACGTGGAAGGCTCCAACAACGTTCAAGTCCGCGACGGGTCCCTTGTCATCACAGCAAAGGTGGAGCAGTACCAGGGGAAGGATTACACTTCCGGCAGAATCAAACAGCGAGGTTCCGGCTTCACCTACGGAGCTTACGTAGCAAGAGCTCGTTTGCCCAAGGGCAAACACCTGTGGCCCGCTTTTTGGATGCTCACAGCCTCAGGATGCAAGTTTGAAGAAATCGACATCATGGAATACC
>VRMD01002229.1:0-13882 GCA_009872375.1 Sminthurides bifidus | reverse complement strand
AAAACTTTGTGAATATCTAAAAAATAATACGCACCATTCGGTCTCGCTCATCTTCGATGGCCGAGATGAGCTGACCAAACTGCCGCAACGATCTTGCGATAACAATTTCATCATCTGTTTGATTGTTTCCAATGCATTCAAAACGAAAATTTTCCAGCGACGACGCTAGTGCACGCTGAGCTCGTGAAAGTACTACGGATGAAAACAAATAGTGTGTTTGTTTCTAAAGCTGATAAGCTGACGTAGGATAATATTCATCATGAACCAATTGCCCAACAAGCCTGTTAGCGGATGTCAGTGTGAAAGGAACAATACACATGTTAGTCCTAAAATTAGACGTTTTTGGGTGAAATTTTCAAGACTATTTAGCTCTATTACATTACAATAGAAATAAGAAATGGTTTCTAACTTTTGGGAATCTAATATTAGTTCCTCCTCTTCAACGAAAAGGGTTGAATGAAGCAAGGGTTCATGAATAGATACAGCTTAACCATGATTCATAATGCTACGAAGTGGAAATGACCACATATTAGATAGAAGACAGCTAGAAGGGGTTTAATTTTTTCCTTGATAGACTGTGTTTTTTTTACTTACGTCTCGCAGCACTGAGGATTTCTTTGACGTCTTTTACTAATCCCTTTATCTGCGAACTAGTTCGTTCGAGCTCCTTTTCATGTGCGTGAAGATTTTCGCGAAAATAGGGGCTATCGGTTAAACATATCAGTGAATTCCAGCGGTTGTAGCCCCATCATGGACAATTGATTTGCAGGTGCATTATAAGGGGAACGCACAAAGGTAGACGGCGACCACACTGAATTGACGTGGTGCAGTCAACAGGACAGCACAGAGTTAAACGTTATAGATTCTCGTGGTCAAAGAATCAATCTTACAGAGTCATCGCGGTGATTACGACGATATCGCATTACGTGGGGCGGTTAAAATACAGCAGTTGCAATTACCAATGGTTCAGTGGAATGTGGTAGATGAACACAAAAGAGCTGAAACAGGAAACGTATTCATGAAAATATGCAGGGCATTGAATCGTCCTTTTCTTGTTCGATACTGTCATTTCAACGTCCCGAAAAACCAGTTTCAATACTAGTTTGAATGGCAACAGGTAGGCATGACAAGTTCCAATTCAAAAACTTTGCATCAGTTTATCAGTTAAAAAATGTCATCATTTCAGCATAAAGGCGTCGTTAGTTGTCACTAAATACAGTGTTTCAATAAAAGGCAAAACTTGAGTAGAATCAAGTTTCAATTCAAAAACTTTGCATCAGTTTATCAGTTAAAAAATGTCATCATTTCAGCATAAAGGCGTCGTTAGTTGTCACTAAATACAGTGTTTCAATAAAAGGCAAAACTTGAGTAGAAAAACCAAGATACCTGATTGCGTAGATACCAAAAACTGAATCAAACAAAACAGCAGGCACAAATGACAAATCATGTGCTTGCAAAAGCACAAAATTAGAACGAGCAAACAAAATCAAGCAGTGACGAAACAATTTACAGTTGACATCTGCACAAATCAGGTGGAAATAGTAACACGGCTGAAATGAGGGCACGCAAATTTAACTCTTTTGGAGCACTTGAAAAAGTTTGAAAGCTAACTAGTAAGTAAAACGGCTTAATACTTAAGCACACACGGTAGCATGCATGATGGATGGAGTTGGAAAAACTTAATTCTTCAATATCAAAACACAACAACCAAATTAAAACAACAAGAGGAAAGTGGGATTTTAAGAAAACCCTTGCCGTATAAAAAATTACGTCGGACATACGTAAGTTTAAAGAGAAACGCACAGCGTCTTTCACTTGGACGTCTTAAAAGTAGATTGAATGGTATCATGACACATGTGAAGATCTTAAGGTGTGTACCTCACTCATCTTTCGTGGATTCCTACGCTTTATCATGAATGCGGTAGTGCGTAGTCTTGAGAGATAGCATCGTTATGGATCCGGTCAGGCAGCTTTAATAACACGACAAAGCATGCTTGTACTTGAATTGTAATCGGATAATTGTTGTATGTGCGTGCGGTGACTTGAGAGTGACGTTTCATGCATTCCTCCGAAAATTTGTTGTGTATGTCATGTCCTATATTTTTTTGTGAATGGGCAAGTATCATCAGGTATGCCTAAAAACGTTTGCAAGAGATTTCCTGCGGAAACTATATGATACTAGAACCCGTGAAAGTGTATACGTGATATATAAGCGAACCATCAAATTGACTGTTGTATGCATCGGATGATCAATCGGGAGAGTGGGGGGAAGGTACAGCAAAGCAAATAATAAGCTATTGAGGCCAGTAGGCTATGGCTATGGGCAATGCATTTGTAACTTTGTTCAAAATAAAATAAATTAATTAAAATTAAAATAAAATTAACGCAGATTTAAGTAAACTTGGAAGAATTTGGAAGGAGGGCCAATTTATAATTAAGAAATCTTCATGAAATATTTTAATAAAGCTTAGGAGCCAAAAACGTTGCCGTCTACAGCCAAATGTTAAATATATACATAGTACTCCATGACGACTGAACAATTTTTTAGGAAACACACTTGATGCGGCTAAATGCTACTCAGAAGTCGAGTGTCGGCAAGAAGCTAAGAGTTGCAAAAAACATTCTCATCAACCACGTGTATTTGTTTTCACTCGCTGAGATTGAGAGATCTAAGAAGGAATTTGATTTTAATTTTAAAAGCTGAAAAGGTTGATCTTGTCTGTGTGATATTTATTCTGGAAATTAAGTGTTGACTGCAGTAAGTGCTAAAAATAGTACTATGGTCCGAAAAAAAGTCGACAATCGCATCCGGACGCTCATTGAAAATGGAGTTTCAGCCGGTCACAGGTCGATGTTTGTCATCGTAGGGGATAAGGGGAGAGATCAGGTATGCATCGTGCTATGATACATTTAGTTGCTCTGCGAGTAATTGTTTTATGGCTAAATCTTTACTTAGGTTGTTATACTGCATCATATGCTGTCAAAGACCGTCATCAAGGCTCGACCCGATGTACTTTGGTGCTACAAGAAGGAACTTGGATTTGCAAGGTAAGGAATATGATAAATAATCGAGATTGTAAGCTGAATAGTGTAGGCATACATAATTTGCAAGGTTTTCTATGATAGCAATAAGAAGAAGAGAATGCGACAGCTGCAGAAGAAAATCAAGTCTGGCTCCCTTGACGTGAATGAGGATGATCCGTTTGAATTGTTCATCGCCTCTACTAATATAAGATACTGCTACTATTCCGAGACGCATAAAATACTGGGGAACACGTATGGGATGTGCGTGTTGCAGGATTTCGAAGCTCTGACACCGAATTTGTTGGCAAGAACGATTGNCAGGATTTCGAAGCTCTGACACCGAATTTGTTGGCAAGAACGATTGAGACAGTTGAAGGAGGAGGATTGGTCGTCATTTTGCTTCGTTCGGTTACGTCATTGAGGCAGCTGTACACGATGACCATGGATGTCCATTCTAGGTTTCGTACTGAAGCTCATCAAGATGTTGTGGGAAGGTTTAATGAAAGGTATGAAGTCACAAAATACGTTCTAAGTATCTCATAATGCATATTGGATTCAAGACAGCCTGGCAAAATTGTGTTCTTTTTTAGGTTTATACTGTCTTTGGGAAGCTGCTCAAATTGCCTGGTGGTAGATGATTCTCTAAATGTTTTACCTATTTCAATGCAAGCACAGAGCATGGCAGTTCAGACTCATGGTATTGTGGAAACTCCGGTTGAAGAAATAGAGTTGAAAGAACTCAAGAGCAGCTTAAGTGATGTACAGCCGCTGGGGGTTTTGGTTAATTTGTGTAAAACTTACGATCAGGTAAATTAATCTTTCCCGCTAGTCATGTCTGCTTTGAGCACACATGAAGCAGTAATCGACTATGGGAGGTAGGATTTGACAGAAAGGTGTCGGAGCATTTTTGTAGAAGGGGCTGACCTATTGAATATGATTTGTTTAGGCCAAAGCCCTTCTAAAATTTGTGGATGCCATATCAGAAAAGAGACTTAGCGCTACTGTGTCGTTAACCGCTGCTCGTGGTCGGGGAAAATCTGCGGCCTTAGGATTGGCCATAGCTGCAGCAGTTGCATTTAGATATTCCAGTATCTACGTAACTAGTCCGAGCCCAGAGAATTTGAAAACCTTGTTTACTTTCATCTTGAAGGGTATTTCCTCGTTTTGATTGTATTTTTGGATTTTTATGTATTCATCAATCGTGGTCTACCACTAGCTGCGACCCCATGAAAAGGAATTTCACTTGAATGGGTAATTTGTACGGGCGTTGAATATGATTTATGGAAACTAATATAGGGTTTGAAGCTTTGGAATACCAGGAACATATCGACTTTGAGGTCTTGCAGTCAAAAAATACAGAACATAACAAGGCTGTAACTCGAATCAACGTCTTTCGTGATCACCGTCAGGTTATTCAGGTAACCAGCTGCACGTTTACATTGATTAGTAAAAAAAATTTGGCATGTGGTAATGTTTAACTTTGCCGGCAATGATTGGAGTGATGACATACGTAAAATAGATCTCACATTGGTGGATTATTATTTCTAGTACATAGCGCCCACTGAATATAAGACTTTAAGCCAAGCGGAACTGCTTGTTATCGACGAGGCTGCAGCCATTCCACTCACCATTGTCAAGTCCTTGTTTGGACCGTACCTAATTTTCATGGCGTCCACAATTAATGGCTATGAAGGCACTGGACGTTCATTGTCCTTAAAATTGTTGCAGCAGATCAGAAACCAGAGATCCTCGGGGGAAAGTAAAACAACTGATGACAAAATTCTTGGCAGAACCTTAGCTGAGGTAAGACAGAAAAGAAATTGCACCTCTTCGTGCGCAGTTTGCTAGATTGATTCTTTACCAGCTTAAGATTCTACGTAGGTAACGTTGGATGAATCAATTCGTTACAAAACTGGGGACCAGGTAGAGGATTGGCTAACTAAACTGTTATGTCTGGATGCTACATTAACGGTGCCCTTAACTACCGGATGTCCAACTCCTGAGTCGTGTGAATTGTACTACGTGAACAGGTACCCTCAATCAGCATATTCTTGAACGTTTTTCTATTCAAGCTCCGTAAGAAATAATTGTTTTGAATTCAAGAGATACGCTATTTTGCTATCATAAAGCATCCGAAGCTTTTCTTCATAAATTGATGTCGCTGTATGTTGCATCTCATTACAAGGTTAGTTCCACTTAAAGCTCTGTTTCATTTATGTGTGACATACATGCTTTGCTCTCAGTCGAAATTCTGTGTTGCTTTTGGTGGTTTAGAACACTCCAAATGATCTTCAAATGCTCTCCGATGCTCCTGCCCATCATATATTTGCATTGCTGGGGCCAACAAAAGATGCGCAAAAGACTTTACCTGACGTTCTTGCATTGATACAGGTAAATGTTTATTTTTGCGTCTCAACTGCACTCGAGTACAAAATCTCTAATTTCTAATAGTCCTGAAATAATTTAATTCACTCAATTGATATCCTTTAGGTGTGTCTGGAAGGAGAAATATCTAAAGGCAGTGTAGCTGCTGGCTTAGCGCGAGGGCAGCGAGCCTCTGGTGATCTCATACCTTGGACTGTGGCTCAGCAATTTAGTGACCAAGATTTTCCACTCCTATCTGGTGCTCGTATAGTTAGAATAGCTGTGCATCCGGACTACCAGAAAGTACTACAATTTTTTGGCAATTATTAGATGCTACGGAATCATACGTCTGGCGACCAAAGTATTATAAAATAATTGTGTTTCCAGATGGGTTATGGCTCACGTGCGCTTAAGTTATTAGAAGATTACTACAGTGAGAAGTTTGTTGATTTGGGCGAAACGTCTCAAGTGAAACAAATTTCTACGGACATAGCCGAAGAAGCAGGCGACCTGCTAACCGAGAACATAGGTAAATGTAGTAGAAATAATTCTTAGTGACTGTAATCCGATTTACCTTTTAAAAATTTGTTTTTTCCAGCGCCAAGAAAGCATTTGCCGCCACTGTTGTCAAAACTAAATGAGCGACCCCCAGAAAGACTTAATTATTTGGGTGTCTCTTACGGTGTTACATCTTCGTTACTGAAGTTCTGGAAAAGAAGTGGTTTCATCCCAGTTTATCTGCGGTAACTACTTCCACACAATTTGCCTTTATCAATTCCCAGAAAGACTTAATTACTTGGGTGTCTCTTACGGTGTTACATCTTCGTTACTGAAGTTCTGGAAAAGAAGTGGTTTCATCCCAGTTTATCTGCGGTAACTACTTCCACACAATTTGCCTTTACCATTATTTTTCAATGGACATCCCTAAACAAAAAATGGGTATGGTAAAATTGGGGTATGTGCAATTACGCGGTTGGATTTATTTGCTTGTAGGCAAACCGCCAATGACCTTACCGGGGAACATTCTTGTATAATGCTAAAAATTTTATCCAATCAAGAGGCTAGTTCTGTGTGATACAACATGGTTAAGCGCTTACTGGACTGATTTTCGTCGAAGATTTGTTTCCTTACTCTCATATGAGTTCAAAGCTTTCCCTACTGCTTTAGCCATTAGTATTTTAACGAACACTTCGATGCCTCAGAACCCTGAACCGTCAGGTTAGTCACTTGATCAGAAGAAACTTACAACATCGTTCGTGCTCTTCTTTAAAGTGATAGCGAGAACATGTAGAATGGAGTAACCGTATTAACATTTTGAAATCTTTAGCGTTGACTGATACTGAGTTGGCCCTACATTTTACTTCATACGATATCAGGCGGCTAGAGCTGTACACCAAGAATATGGCTGATTATCATCTCATCATGGATTTGATACCCACGTTCGCTCGACTTTTTTTCTTAGGGAAAATGCCATCCATCCATCTGTCGGGTGTTCAAAGTGTAAGTTAATTCTATCATGAAAAAATAATTGTTCATGCTTTAAATATTTTATATGCTTGGAGTGTCATTGCAACATATACTTTCTCAGGCTCTTCTTTTGGGAATGGGGCTTCAACACAAAAAAGTAGATGATCTCTCAAACGAGTTCGACCTTCCAGGCACTCAGCTGCTAGGATTATTTAACAAGGTTACGAAAAAAGTACTTGACTGCATGAACCGAGTGCTAGAGTCAACAGTGGAAAATTCATTGCAATCAAGTGCAGACGGCGCAGTTGCAACAATGAAACCTTTCACTGAAAGCCTATCAGAGGAGTTCCGCAAAGCAGATGCAGACTTAAAGCGAAAGCAACGAGAAGAATTAAATGAGTTAAAGCGTGAAAACTTGAAGCAATTTGCGATCAAAGGTGATGAATCGTCTTGGACGTCTGCACTAAGTGGTTTGAAACCCGGATCAGGAGTAATTCACTGTTGTGAGGCCAGGAGATGCTAGTTCAGATTCTGCACCTCCATCAGCCAAAAAGTCTAAGCATGAGAATAATTCTGGCAAGAAGTTTAAAAAGTTTGGTAAAAATAAGTAGGCAAGTATATATAAATGTAAATGTGTTAAGCCTGCAGTAGTAGCAAGTTGTTTTTGACAAAGGTTAACACTTTAATGAGTTGTATTCTGAATTTAGGTACCAATAGAGGTAATTCTAATGAAATTTGTCGATTGTCTCTACACCTATTTGTATTCTAGTGGAATAAATGACAAGTGAAAAACTAACCCAAGTTCGCTAGGATTTTGTTACAAATGAATACAAATTAAACAAGAGCAGCAGCAGAAGAGTAGTTATAATTAAGTTGCGGATCTGTATTCCAACTAAAAAACTGGTAGGGGTAGTTGTGCCTTTGCACATTAACTGAAAGTAGACGGCTTAATCTGCACTTACTAGTCGTTTCATAACCAACCACTGGAAGTTTTCAATGGCTGAATAATGCCTTTAAGCTTATCTGGACCGTTGGACGGTCGACGCTCACCAGTAGCAGTTTCTGCTTCACCCCTCCCTTGACCGCTGGGGTCCAGTGCTCCTAGTAAGCTAGCCGGCTGTACAGAGTCTGCTCCCATTGCGGACTCAATCGGGACAGCAACGTAGGCAGGATTGAGGGTCACTTCTTGTCTGGTAGCATCCAGAGCTTCTCGAGATACGTGCCCTGAAGGAGCAGACCCGAAAGCGATTTGAGCCGGAGTGGTAGCTGAGTTTTCATCATGGAGCGTACAAACCAGGAATAAAATTTGAAACTGTCTGAGTGCTGCTACATGCCGATATGCTAGTGCAAGTAGTTGCAAGTGGAGAAGAAGCTCCTTTTTGGCGATTCAGTGGGGCACTTGGAGTTCGAGACATACGGTGGCCAGACGTTGGTGGATCTCCTCTAACATTGCCTGTAGAGTAAACAATCAGCGTGTATTAATCCAATGCGTTAATTTGACCATCCCTTTAGATAATTTCTAATCTAATTGACATTGACATACTCGAGTAGCTCCGACTACCACGGTCGAGCTTCCTTATCTCAGATGCTGTTTCGCGCTTTGGTCCATGCTCGGACTTCCCCCTGTGCATCAAAACAATGGATTGGAAAGACGGTTAGAGAGTAGTGAGAGTATTAGAACTATCAAAATGGCGGTTAAAAACACTCACGAGCAGTTCAAAGGGGATCGGTGTATAAATCGTGGATGACCCGTTGAACTAGCTTGGCTGTTATTTGTACAGACGGAATCCTCGGACTTAGTTCGACCTATCAGTTTTGACATGCCTGCGGCACTCCTAGCTGCATCTATAATTGTTCCCCATCGTTTTTTCGTGAATTCTCGCTTCCCACCAGCCATTCGTGCGACACGGGCTAAACGAGCCTAAACAGGCGTATAATGAAGTGAAAGTGAAGCTCGAAGCTACACGGGCAAATGCTTAAGTTCGAAGCAGTAATGAACTTGTTGAAAGGATGACACACGCGGAAAGCAATGGCACTGCATATTGATTACCTTTGGCGACTTTTTACCGAAGTGAAGGCTGCTGTTCTCCATCTCGCGGAGGTCGTCCCAATCCGTACCACTGAAGTTCACTGAAACGTTGTCATTGGGGGGTGCGGGGGTGATGTTGAAGCCTTTCATAAGGCGTCGTTCCCGTTGTCGATTCTTTTTGCCACCCGAACCTAAGCCAGTCAGAAGCCATATAAAAAAACTTCTCTGTCTCCCCCCCTTATCTTCTGCATAACATAATTGCGAGTAAATTAGCAGTCGAACCTTGCCCCTAAGCCAGCCGCAGCTGTATTCATTCCAGACGTCCGAAGAACTTCCAAAAGTTCACATCTGAAGGCTGAAATCTCCTGCTTGATCTCATTTACGTCATCTAAACGCAATTAAAGGATTTATTGAGTTTGTTTCCGCATTTTTCTAAGCATTCAACAAGATTCAAGCTGAATTCGAAAAAAATTTGAAAGCGGATGGCAAGCAAACGATTTTGCTTTAACACTACGATGCATGAGATTTGACAATCTAAAAGTTAAACTCACCTTCAGTAACCCCTGTGTTTTTATTGGAAAGTTCATAAGTACAAACAATCGTTTTAGTAATGATGAACTCTCAAAGTTGTAGAGAAATAAAAATAGTTAAACGCATGAGGGAAAACGTTCGTTACCTTGGTTGTCCGCTTGGCGCTGCTCCATGGTCACGTAACGTCGGACCAAGTTGCGAATAATTCCCTAGTTGAACCCGAGGCAAAAGTCATTACATTTCATGACTTCTTTAATGCTAATAAGTACCAGTAAGGAATGTAATGCAGATTAACAAAGTTGGGGACTTACTTGGTAGCGGAGAATGCGTTCACTTTCTTGAAGATGCTTTCTCTGTAAACCAAAGCATTAGATTCGCGTGAATAAACTTTAATTGACGTTGGTATTGCTGTTTAGGGTCAGTAAGGGTTCATCAAGTGTACGGATTACTTACACGAACTGTTTGCATGTGTTCACGTTTGGCGGCTGGAGAGAAACGGCAAATCCTGTGTAGGAACCACTTCAAAACGTGGTATATGGTTTTCGGCGTTGGAATGATATTAAACGGGGGCGGGACGGTGCCTCCTTCCTCAAAGTAGCTTATCCAGAGCTTGCTCCTTGCAAATTTCCATTCCACATCAGCTTTTTCCTTGAATGGGTAAAAAAGACAGGTGATCATTCAATTGGAACAAAAGTTAAGAGAATGCCCTTTCAATCTCAATTTAAAGACAAGATGATAATGGACAAAAACATTTACTTACGAAAATGAGCTGATACGAGTGATTCATCATGGCTATATAAAAGAAATGCAGTCGTGAGACTTCCTCATTTTACCCGTATACTTACTCTTTGCAAGAGTTTCTTACCGATAAGCAAGTTGAGCAGCACCACTATATTGATGACGCTGAAGCAGCCAAACATGAGCATGCCCCAAAACCTGGTGAAGCTTTTTATGCCAGCTAATTCAAATACTTTCTAGTTCTATGAGTCCGAATACAGCCCAGAACAGGGTCTGGCAGGTCTCAAACAAACTGAAATCATACGAAAAACAGATTGACCATGAGCATTCTGTCATCAGTGGAATCTTGTGGCAACATTTGTTCTTTAATCTTAAAGTACGTCACGCACTTGGAAAAGCGACGCCAAAGAAAGCAACTTTCTGGTGGACGGTCAATGGCGGTCGTACCATTTGAAGCTTTAAGCAAGTCTTCGCAGCGCTTTCGCTCCAACTCCGCGTAGTACCACAGTAACTGGTTCATACCTGGAAGGGATGCAATAGTTTAACTAACTCAAGCGACTATGACTACGATGTGTGACCTGCAAAAGGCTTACTCTGAATCAATAAATCAAAACAGTATCTTACCGCAAGAGAAAGCAAAAAGGACCAAAATGTAAAGAAAGAAAAATTTAATAATGTCCATGACCATACGGCCGAGGGAGATTTGCAGCGGTCCCAGGTAAGGGTTAACAGAAAATATATAAACCAGTTTTAGAGAACTGCAATAAAAATCAGATAGTTATGCGACCGCAGTTAAAACAAACTTAACTACAATTCCTTCATGGAGAAAACCTTGAGGAGGGAAGCTTCACGTACCTTAAAAATATTTGCTGCGGCAAACAATCCTTCAGCTATTAACATAGGATCCCATGCATCCCAAGATTCACGTGGAATCTCTGCGGCACCGGTATAACCTTGGCTGATTTCTCTTTCCACCTAAAATGTAATAGTGCATAGGGTTACATTTCTAGATTGTAGTCCCATCACGTCGTCTCATTCTTTTCAAAGCATATCTTACCTGGTAATGCGCAACTACTCTTAAGGCTATTGTTGCCACATACAATGAGTTGGTCACAAAGTCTAAAACGTTCCACATATCAGCCACGTATTCTTGCAAGCCAAGATCCCATAGCTGCTTTATCTCACTCCATATTAAACCTATTCCCCAAAAAATGCATTTATCCACCATGAACTATCATCGAGGTGGAGAAAGTCGAGTGAAAGTTGGCATTGTGCCTGTTCATGATCAACTTTCTCTACTTTCTCCGCCCAGCAGCATAACAGCATCTCAACAGGTATAGAGAAAATAATTAGGACATCTGAGGGATAAAATCCTGGCCAATAACATTAAATTCATGCGTTTCATTCCATCCGAATCGTTTGCTTACCACAAACCCACGCCAAAATGAACCACTCTACAAAAGATGGCGGAGCACCACGTTTGGTCGTCACATCTGTCGACACCCATGTTGTAACTGTTTCATCATCGAGCCAGCCCACGACAAAAGTTTCAAACCGCTGGCTTGCCAAGATGAGCAAGACTGTATAAGATGCAAAAATTAAGGATTACAGTTTGCTTTCTTTGTTCGACGCATTGGAAAGAAAATAAAAGAATTAAGAAACACCTTCTAAAAAGTTTTAGACTTACACAAAAATGTAAAGTAAGATGCTGAATGGCAAATGAACTTAATGAAGGGCTTGCGCATTTTCTGACCCCATGATGAATAGGGGGCTAAGATGTAGCATAACGAAAATATCGGGAAGAGCAAGCCAATGCGAATAACTTCCATAGCTTGAAGAGCCATATTTCGCCTTCTAAAGCCGGGAAGTCCTTCGTACCAAATGGAAGCTAGCAACTGCTGCACGTTAGGATGGGCCACAAACTGTATCAAAGAAAATCAAGCAATTAGCACAAGACAATGGCATCTTAGGTTGGGTCAAAAGGATGCGCATAACAGGCTTACTGATCATAAAAGAGCACACGAGAGTAAGCGTGAGAGGCTGCATGAAACAAGAGCAAGTTGAAAGATTTTACCTTCTTTTGACGGAATTTGATAGCCAGCTTCAACCGATTTAAATGCATTCTCTCTCCGTGCTCAAAGTCTGGCCCTTTTGGGTCATGGTTAAGCAGAACTCCGTAGCTCAAAGGAACCACGCGTATGATCCAGCAACGCCGTGGCGAAATCTTGACATTGTTTTAATAACTCCTGCGAAACAACAGTAGCTGATTGAATTCAAGTGGATTTTTTCGTCAAAAAAGTGCTTAATAGATTTTTTGCAAACATGTGCTGATTTAAAGGAAAGTGATGTTATAAACAAGCGGTACTTACGGAGTACTCTGCCTTAAACTCGTGCTCTGCAAAGAAAAGTCTACGTAGTTCCCAAGAAAGCTCAAAAGCTGTAAGAATGGGATCTTTGGAAGAAAGCGCGATGAGAGACGGGCTCGCTAAAGCACGGTAGGAGTTTATGCGAGACCTAGAGTGCTTAAGTGAATCTTCTTGGCGAGAAGTCACGCAGTCATCACAGCCGCAACTTTTGAGAAACACAAACATAAGCATTGAGATCTGATGCTGACACGGCGCAGTGGTCAGTATTATATTGCAAAGGGGGAACGAATGACTAACCGAATATCGTGAGGCATCGGAAGCATAGCACCTCGATCCAGCAGTAGCTTAATTATTTCATAATTATCTCGATGCGCTGCCAGGATTAGCGGGGTGATGTCGCTGGTGAAAGTGGCTGTGTCAGGAGGGACCGCTTCCCAGCTCTGGATAATTCGAACCGAAATTATTAATAGAGCAAGCTTCACTGAAGTTAACTTCGACATTGAAACCTGCAAGGTATTTTCAGCTCTGTTGGTTTACTAACGTGTGGCAATCCTGGCTTATGTATGCTATCCTCGTGTTCCAGAAGCAGCTCCACGGCCTCGACATATTCTTCTGAAATTGCATGCAGCAGTGCATCCTTCGTTTCAACGCGATAGGTTAGCAGTAATTCCACCATTTCAAGGTTCTCATTATCAATTGCCATGAGTAGAGCAGATCTGCCAAGCGGGTCGGCGCAGTTGATGTTAATGTAAGCCGTGTCGGCTGCTTTCTCCAGCATTCTGTATGTTTAAAGTATTATCTGTTGAATGACCAAAGGGGGCTATTAAGCACTCAAGTCAAACAAGGAAAACGTTGCGTACCTTCGTGTCGATGCCACATCTCCCCTCTCCACCGCGAGAAGAAATTTCTTCTCGTCCAGTGAAAGTTGGGCTATATGCTGGTGAGGCTTGTCAGAGTAAAAGTCGTCCATGGCCACGGTCTCTTATTCACAGAACTGGCATACAAAGCTTTTGAGGCTCATTTACGTGGATTTCCTTGTGCGAAGTCCTGGGACACGTGCTCAGCGTATCCCTTCATGCTTGTCACGCTAATTTAAATCAAAGGTATTGAGAGAGAAAGTCTACATGTCCAAGAACTTTGTACTGCTGTACAACTGATCTGAGTGTTTTGTAACCGGATGATCTAGCGGTTGCGATCCATTAACGCAAATTCAACTTTGTAATATAGATTAAGAATGTGTATATGAATTACAGCACTAGACTGGACATCACTGAACTTAGGAAAACAGTGGGATTAGGGTGGCTGGAAAGGTATTGAATCACGGTCAGATTCGATTATTAGATAAAGACGCTCTTAACAACTG
>VRMD01002228.1:0-13882 GCA_009872375.1 Sminthurides bifidus | reverse complement strand
GAAAAAATCAAAGCGACATGGAAACCAAGTGCTCCTATTAGGGTGTTGGTGTTGTATTGTCATGTTTCTAAGTAGTTCATACAAACGTACTGAGCTCATGTATTTTAAATGATAATGTTATATTATCGAAATTACTGGTGAATGCAGCAGTGAAGCGAAGTGCTGCATTACCAATATTGTCAAGTCTGACTAGGCTACATCGTTGTATTTGAAGAAGCGTCTGCGAAGTGTAGAACTTACAGATACACTTCACAAGATGGTAAACGAGCCAACATGAGGAGATTCGCGTAAGATTTTATTGGCTCAGACGCTGTAACGTAATAAAGCCGTTCGAAAAGACATTGAAGGGAAAACGCGTGCATGGTAAATGATTCGAAACGGTGTATAGCTTTAGTCTGAGCTGAAAATAGAAATATTTGTAAAGTTTCGGGTGCAAAATTGTTTTTTCTAACATGCAACTATTTTTGGGCAACGTATACTTTTCTTAGAACGGGAGGGTATGTGGCAAGATGCACATTTGAGTGTGGGAATGAAGACGCAGATGTTTTCTTGTGTTTATATACACTCCTTCGCCATTGAGGCGTGTTAGAAACGTATGCAAATAATATTCCTCCATCTCCTTATGAATGACCCCGAGAAATAGCGATTTCACATGCGGCAACCGCACTTCACTTGTAAAGCGCGACTAATGGTTTAAGCCTTCAAACCGTCTCAACTCTAGTTTTGCACCGTTCATCTGTTCCGTGGACGATTCATGAGAATATTCCTGACTGCGGCACATTACTCTGGCTGTTAGTTAAAAAGTGCAAATTAGAAACGGTAGGATTGCTTTCTCGGATTCCAAATTTACCACCTCGGGGCTGTTCTACACCCGTGGCTAAGGTAAAGAATACATCAACACAATAACAAATCTGCAAAGACATTTACTCCCGTCCCAACACGTATTTGATAATAGCGGTTTCCTGCTCCAGAGTTCAAGTGAGAATGAACCGTGCACATCGGTTGTTTTCTTCTTACTTTCTAATCTAAATTCTGTCTGCCATTGCATCTCTTTTCAGTCCTACCGCTAGTCTCTACTCTCTGGTCTGGCGCAAATTTCTCGATTTAAGCACCGTCCAGAAGAGAAATGTCTCAGAGTCTTGACAATCACGACGTTGCCAATCCTGACGCTGAAAAAGTGCTGGAATCGACTGAACTCAAAGAACCGGTGAGTGCTTTGTGTGGGCTACTTAAGCTTGCATTTCACCGTAAAGCAAGTGATTTCACCAATTTGAATCAGGACAAAAACTCAAATCATGCATTGTGTGCAGAACTTTGAAACCTTCTATTGTATAATTACAAGCGTTTGTAGCCTAGTTAAAGTTCAACTTCTGACGTTTTGGCAACGGTGTTGTGATACCGGTCTGCCTTGACTAAGTTTTTTGTTTCTATTAATAAGCGTAGTTTCTTTAGTCCTATTTTCCGTCCAGAAAATTGCCACGAATGCTGCTCTGCTTAGTAATACTAGCTCGATAACTTTGCTTACTATCTACGATCCAATCTGATGATGTGAAACTCGTCTTGCGGCCAATTAATCTGCCGGGCCTGTTTGTTGAACGAACTCCTGATACTCTTCTTTCCTTTCTCACAGCTGCAAGAATGCGTTAAAGACAACGGAGAGAAAGGGGAGTCCGAGAAAGCTGCCGAATGGCCAATTAATCTACCGGGCCTGTTTGTTGAACGAACTCCTGATACTCTTCTTTCCTTTCTCACAGCTGCAAGAATGCGTTAAAGACAACGGAGAGAAAGGGGAGTCCGAGAAAGCTGCCGAAAGATCGGGTAAGCAAAACTTTAGCATGTTAATGGCTGAAAGTAATACGCACGTTCTTGTCTTGGCTGGCTGAACTGCATTTACCCTTTACACTAGATATTTGGCTTCTTTTTCGGTTAGCATGCGATCAAAATATTATAAGGCGAAGGAATTTTTTATCCACATCTGCTGCAACTTGCTTGCTTGGCGTGATCAATCGGCATTGTAACCAGGAAATGCTTCTTGCATGTGTTACATCATCCCCCAATTTTTAGCAATTAGCCTTGTATTCTTATCCCCCTTAACAGTTGGCAAATGAAATTAGCAGCTTTCCCTCACTGTATTCTG
The DNA here is from genome assembly GCA_009872375.1 of Sminthurides bifidus. Taxonomy (NCBI): domain Eukaryota; kingdom Metazoa; phylum Arthropoda; class Collembola; order Symphypleona; family Sminthurididae; genus Sminthurides; species Sminthurides bifidus. The sequence continues at coordinate 11,745 of VRMD01002228.1, read as the reverse complement.
AGTCACTTTTTCAAAAGAATCGTAAGGTAATGTTGGCCTGAGTTCTGCCAGAAATATTTTCTAGCTTGTTTCGAAACATTTAATTCGTGCCGTCATGTAACAGAAGTCCAAGTCGCGCGCTTGGAAGTGCTTGTTATTGCTGCATGCTTCTGAGCTTTTAGCAGTCCAGCTTTAACTTTGGGCACCAGCTATAGCACCACAGACTATTTAAGCTTGTATTAGTACTGTTTAATAGGTCGCTCTTTCTCGGAGGTAATACGGTATCTGTGAAAAATTGTAGATGAAAACCAAGAAGATGAAAACGATACAGGAACCCCATCGTCGTCATCGGGAACGCCCGATTTGGAAAACTCCGGTGAGTCGATGCCCTTGATATTAGATGAGCTTCAAAGGTCATTGGATATCAGTACTAGTAGTGCTTGCAGTGGTGGCGGTGGTTGCAACGACAAAAATATATCTAAAGGTGATAGTACGGACGCAGCAAAGCACAGTGTACACGTAGTAGATAGGATACAGACCAGCTCGGAGGAAATCACCCGACTCGAGAGAAAAGAGACCGGGAAAGACAGTTCGCCAGGCCTACGAGAAAAAAATAACAGAGGCGTTCCCATTAGTAAAGAGGTTAATGAGAAAGACGAACATTATGAAGATGAAAGTGACGAGGGTGAAGAAAGTGGCACAACCGACGAAGGTGAGGATGATGACGAAGATGAAAATGAATCGTACGAATCCATCTCAACCGATGAACAGGATTCTCGACCTGCTAAAAAATCTAGTCCCAAAACTACGGAGGATGCTCAATTCTCAACTCTGATTGACGGGATTCGTAATTCATTAACCAGTACAAAGCTCGATTCGGCTAGTATTGCTAACTCAGCAAATGAAGCTGATCTCCTCATATCTGCAATCGAATCCAGTGATCCGACTGAGTCTACCGTTCTGCATGACTTGTATAAATCTCTAAGACTACTTGAACGTACATTTGTGACGCCACACAGTGGAAGACAACTTCCGGTATCAAGAAGTGCTAGCAGAGATGAATTCAGTGCAAAAAACGTTGATAAAGCCGAATTGATTAACGTGATAGACCGCCTCAAAGATTGCTTAATCGGACGCAGTGAAGTGAATGCTCAAAGTGAAACAAATCACGCGGCTACCAATAGTGTATCAACTTCCAGTTCCAAGGATGTGATCCAGGTTACCAATCACCCAGAGACTGTCCCTTCAGCCAAAAAAATGGCTCTTAACAAACAAGAAAGCATTTCTTCTTCAGAAAGCACAGATCGAGTGCCGTGGCAAGTCAGGGCTAATCGTCGAAGGAGCAAAACTCGCTCGTACTCAACTGGTGTCACTTTGGAAGAGATCGCAGATGCAAGAAAATATTTAGAAGAGGAGGCTATGAGGAAAACCTCTGCAGCAGATCCGCCTTACAACAGGCAGGATTCCCAAGAGTTTCAAGTCTTTCAAACAGGTATGCGCAACCTTTGCCCGTGAAGACTAAATCTGTAGTACAAAATGGTTACCAATCGATATTATACTTTTACTTTTTTATGCAGCGCAACCCCAAGTTTTCCGGGACAGCTCTGTTCCGGACATGTCAAACATGGCTGGAACTCCACCATCCTATGCAACTGATGGCAGCTATTCGGATCTATCTGGATCGCAGAAATTTAACAATACTCAGAATGATTTTCCATTTCTCAAAGGATCACTTCAATACTATCCTCCGTCTAGCCAAGTAGTCTCTAATCAAGAGCTGTATTATCCAAATGCTGATGCTAAACAAGTCAATACAACTCCAAAGTACAAGCCGTTTAGAACATTTTCCTTAGACAGTGACTACGAAACTGGACAAGGGTCCTTCATCCCTGATCAGCATCAAATGTCCTCGGCTATTTATGAATCTAATCTTCGAAAACGAGTGTCTGAAGATGAAGGCCGAAAGCTGCTCGTGCCTATTGTCCCAAAATTTCCGGCAGATTTCCGGTGTGAGCAGAGCCTAGCATCAGGCAATTCAAATTTCATCGCAGATTCATCTAGTGTCACCAGTCCAACTCGAGTAACCTACCAATTTCGTCCCGGTAGCACGGGCCAGCTCGCAGATGCAGCAAAATCTGGTGACAACGGGGATCGACAAATAGCTCTTCCTTTTGCAACTTCTCCGATATCTATCAACAGTAATTTAGGAGGATCTAATAGGGTGGATAATGTGCAAATATCTCTAACTGAGTTTAACAACGCCGAGTTTCCAGCCCAGCTGCAAATAGCCATTACGTTGAAATCAAATAATGCCGGGAAAGGAGGTTACACTGATGATAAAAACACCATTCAAAGCATCGACGTACAACTGAACAATGACTTGGATAAAAATGGAGACGCTACTCAATCCAGTTGCACCGAGGCCGATAACCCGAAACTTGCACGATATCAAAACAAGAAGGACAGAAAGAAACGCATGAAGAGGGCTAATACAATCGACATTCCTCAGCCACCCGGATTGGTTCCAGGAGCAGATGCAGAAGATGACGTTGAGACGGAAGACTCTAATTCAAACTTATGCGCACACATCCCATTTCAGCCTAAAACGGAGGGCGATCGGAAATTTTTGGCTTTCCTGGAAAAAAATAACGCGTTCGATTCAAACAGATCCATGCGTCCATCATATTTGGGAACTAACGATAGACAGTGGAACAATCGGTTCTCAAATCTTAAGACGTCATTTGAGTCCGGAGGATCTAGTCCGAGCGTCTCTCCACAGCCAATGTCTCACAAAGCCAGAAGTGTAGCGGAGATCGCCATGGTTCAAAATCAGTCGAGGGGAACACCAGAAATTGTCAGCAAGCCAATTTGGGCTTCAAATCGCGTTTCTCCCTTACCTTCTAACATTAAACATAAGCTTCAAGTGTTTGAGACGCAACAAAGTGAAAATATACCCCAAATGACCCATTCTCCGTTCATGTCCTCCCAAATGAAAACAAGCTTAATGAATACGAGTCAAGACAAACAATACTCTAAATACTCTCAGGGGCCGCAGCCGAATAGTAAAGATTATAAACCGGTGCCCAGCCGTGATGTCGGCAAAACTCCATTCATTCCACCGACCTTGATGCCTCAAAGTATTCACACGAAATTACCACAGCCGATGGCCTCTCCACCCACAGCTAAACGCGAAGGAGTCCATATGGTACATGCAACAGCGTCCGCCATGCAAGCGCTGAATCAACCCAAAAAAGTGTTTCCTGTTGCCCCACAGGTGGCACAAAATCATAATTATCGCCAGCAAACACAATCTTTCGACCAAAACTCACACCCTGTGTCGAAGCCCAGTACTATTAGAAAAGGTGAACCGGATCAGACACCTCGAGTATCAACGGCTAGATCTATATTTGAAAACCTTGATTCGCGGAACCAATCTGTTGTTGCTGGGAAACTAAGTCTTTCGCTAAACGACAATAACATGATGCCCAAAAGACCTGAAAGAAAACATTTTGAGAAGGACCTGTCGTATCACACACATATTCCAAATGTGTCAATGCCTACTGCCCCAATTCCACCTCCTAGAGGTCAACACCCGTCCTCATTCAGAGACCACGGGAGGCAGAGCTCCAACCCACTCCCCACATTGCATTATCCTCGTGCAGTTCAAGCTATGCCTATGAAAAAACTGGGTGTCAGCAGAAGCTTTGACGAGAACTACGGACATGAATCCAATGCTTCATCTGCAAAAAGTATGGGACCGGTTCCAAACATGAAATTTAGTCCATCGAGTAAATCAAGCTTTACCAGTGTCATCCCTAGGAAGGCATTGCAATCTCCCCCTCAAGCGCCTCCTCCTAAGCAAGAAAGTAATCAGATGAGGTCTCCAGTATCAAAAGTTTTTCCTAACCAGCTTGACTTTTCTCCAGTGAACCCAAATGTGCGCAGCAATGCCCCCGGTGGATTACTTACTACAGGCCGAGCTGCGCGCACAGAATCACAACAAACACCTCTATTTGATAGCGTCCTTCAAATGAGTTTAGAAGCCCAAACAATGGCAGTAAACGCTAACGGTGATGGTAAATCCCTCCCACAAGTAACAGAACAACTTAGTCCGTCAGTCCCTCGCATCTCCATCTTCAGGCTCGTCTGAGAAAGTTGGTGGCTCTCCTACCGGACCTTCCGTTGTTGACGGCTTTATGCAAATCAAAACTATTCCAGCAGGAGATCCGTCCGTCCCTCTCAATCGGATTGGCAATGAAGGCTACGGTGATGGCATGATGCTAACCCCTGTGGTGTCCAAAGTCATGCGAGGTCCTGAGCAGCAGAGGGCAACGATAACATCTAGAGAAATGAGTTCAGTTAACGACGATAAACAGAATCGGAGATCAACAGCAATTTCTAATATTAGCAGCATTTTGAACCACTATCAGAGTTCTTCAACTGAACAAGCGCCACAGATTGTAAGACCACAACCATTGCCCATCTCAATGTCTCCGGTGTCCGCAGTCCATTCAGCTGCTTCAGAAACTCCATCTGACAAAATACAACAAGCGAAAGTCACAAATATTGCACCCCCACCTCGCCCTGAGCCCCAAGTAGTAGCTGTTACACCTACGAAAATTTTACCTCCTACAGCCCAAGCCGTGCCCGAGGGTTATGACAAAGAGCCTTTGAAATCTCGTAGACAAAGTCCCAACGATCTTCCTCGACAAAAAAGTTTACCCGATTTGCCAAAAATCGCACCAAATTTTAAGTATACGAAAGCAGCACAGGCATCGCATCCAACCGGTTTTCATGACCTACCAAAGCCTGCGAAGGAACAGTCAAAATTGGTTAAAGTTTCTTCCGTCGATGATTCCGTGGATGGAGTAGCGGTACCACCTTCGGTGGCTGAGATTAAAAAAGCATTCATGAGGCAAATACCCGGAAGAAGTTCTGAGCAGATCCAACGAACTGCTTCTGGAACCAGCATTTTTGAACGGACTAAGAGCTTGTACATATCAGTGCAAGATTTACCTCCGCCACCGTCACCAAAGAAAAAAGGTCCGACATTGCCACGATCCAAGTACTTTTTTCCAAAGCAGTATGAAGCGCAAATGTCCCCTGACAGCGCAGATAAGAAGCAGAAGGAAGTACTCGCCTATTTTGCGAAAGGTACTTCTCAAGGCAATGGCCAACACTTACGAAAAAGTGCTTCGCACAGTAAAATTATGAATTCGCAACAGTCACAGGCCGTCAAAGGAGATGATGACGTGGATCAGATTTTTGACAGTCTCTTCAAGGCATCTGGTAGGCAAGATACAAGTTGAGGATTTCGCTTCAACAATATAGGCGTCTTGAATCTTACTAGCTTGCGTTTTTCAATTTCCCAAGTTGCTAACACGGTTTTTTTGTTCCAAACTGCTTCAGTGTGAGTCGTGTATGCAGGAATTGCCTTTGCTCATAGAGTGGCTTCTGTAAATTGCTCACAGCTAAAATACGTATGAATCATGGCTTCTCCAGCACTTCCGCCACCATGTCTGTACAAGTCTCCTGTAGTTAGATACTCCAGTGAAAAGTGTCATTCGTACGCTTATGCTGACTCAAATGCAATGGTTTGCTCCGATCTTTTAGGCATAAATCATAATACACTGCAGCATCGTTGCCATGCCCATGAGAGGTAAATAGTAACTTTCTTCAAGCTGTAAGGAAGCTGAGACATCTTGCAGCAACACGTCGACATTTCGAACATGGCTTGACGCTCCGGACTTTTAGATGTAGTTTACAAATGATTTAGATTTTTCAGAAGTCTGCGTTCTATTAGCTTCCTAGTCATGCTACCTACTACTTTTTTAATCTAGAAGAAGTCCCTAGCGCGTAATCTGACTCTGGACGTCGTAATTTCTTATAGACTCCGACTCCATCTGCTTATTGGCAGACCTCGCATTACGAATGTCGACAATATACAAGGTTTACAAAAGAATTAACAGTAATCGGCACAATGTATGCAAATCGGGACAAAAATGTGAAATTCGACTTATACGATCCCACCCAGCATTCGGACAGAAAGGGTCAGCTTAACACTGTAGCTGTGCTTAAAGCCTTTGAAAACTATTTATGAACTTGACTCTAAATGCAAGAGACCACACGCGAGTCAGGAGCAGAGCTCGGCAATTCGCTTCACGTTTGGCCCAATCATGAGAACGAGTACGGAAGGATGAAATAGCATTGTTGTTACTTCCTTTGTAGTTATTTCGGTTAAGCACCCCCGAAAGACACTGGCCAAAATGCTATAGAATCCAATGTGATAAAACTGAAAGAAAGCCTCAAGTAGGAGCTGAGGATCAAGTTAAAGTTTGCTGTGCAACATTATTTAGCTGCTTAGGTGTAATTTCTGAGCTGCAGAATCTTCTATCGTCCTCCGCTTTTGTTATGCGCAGTAGATCTCAAATTTTGCCTTGTAGAAATCGCAATTTTTGACGACGTAAACTGTTTTTCACGTAGTGCGGAGAGTAAGTTAGGCATCGTTGGTGGCCGTAAAATTTGTTTGATCACCAGCTTTTTCGCACTTGTGTTTTAAATTCTAAATTTCGCACTTAGAAAAAAAGCGTCATCTGGGATCGTTGCTTCTTCCGCCATACCTTGAACTGCATGCAGCGCTAAGCTTCTTCTTATGCAAGGTTGATTTTTAAGGTCCTAAAAAAGACGGAGTTAGTGCCATTTCCACGGCCAGTCAATCGTCCAACATGAGCTCGACAACTGCTGCTCCGGCCAATGCCGCTGTTACCGCAAAAAAGGAAGAGAAGAACAGGTAAACGTTCCTCTAGAACTTACTGCCCCCTTTACGGACGCTAGGGAAAAGAAGGTCCAAGTTCAGTCCCAACTGTAAGAGTTTCTTATTGGTGTAGGATGCAGGGCAACTCGAGGACAGGTGTAGAAGGAAGGTGTAACGGGTGCTTAAAAAATTATCATCTTGAGTCCGGCGGCCATAAGTTAGTTAATGTTTTGTTGTGTGATTTATCGTTTCCATTCAAAATGTTTGTTATCATGTGGATCGAATTCACTTTTTTTGTTTTTGTTTTGGTTGCTTTAGACCGCACAAGTTATACACGTGCAGGTAGTTAAGTATGAAGCAGGTAAACATGCAAAAAGCTTCTGGACAAAATTTATGTCCAGGTGCAGAGGATAATTTTTGTTTGCTGAGAAGAACAGACTGACCTAAAACTGATGAGAATTGCGAGAGACACCATTTCAACCAAGTTCAAAACCTGAATATTTTCTATTAGTACTGAACAATCGAAGCTTTCTAACAACAAGAATTGCTGAAGAAACTTATCCATTGAAATAACGCGACTGAGCACTAACGACGAGTTAATGAGTTAAACATGCAACAGATAGTAACAGTTTCGATAAGATCATTTCACGCGTGAATTGCTTAAAACCTTAAAGCACGTGAAAGGGAGGTTTGTTTCAGAACGTTTGCCATGGCGCAGCGTCACAAAAACTGATGCGCTTTTCTAATCTAATTATTGTCAAGTCTCTACCTGATGAAATTCTTGTGGATATTAATGGAGTAGAATTGTATCTTTTACGCATTTGATACCACACTTGGAATTATTTTCTGAATTCAGCACAAGCAAGTCACCAGGATCCCCCGGGTTGCCATCGGGAGCCCCACTCTTCCAGTTCACTAACCCAGCACTGAAGAGTGGTGCGGCTAGTGCGAAGGAAATACTGCTGTACTGGTGCCAATGCCGGACTAGAGATTATGAGGTGAGTCAATATTTCTTAGAAAAGGAATTCCATGTCATTTTATTCATTACTGAGTTCAATCCACCTGCACTGAAAAATGTAATAGGATATCACCAGGCTTGCTAACATGATGCTGTTCATATGTCCTTTCAGAATGTGAAAATAGAGAATTTTTCGAGTAGTTGGAGCAACGGACTTGCATTTTGTGCACTTGTGCACCACTATTTTCCAGATGCCTTCGATTATGGTTCTTTGGACCCTAAAAATCGGCGCAAAAATTTTGACCTCGCTTTCAAAGTTGCTGAGTAAGAAACATTAAAGCTTTTTAAAACGCCTTCCTTTGTCGCACTTAACTTAAGTCAACATAATTTTCAGCTGATAAAAATAACTTTTGGATGCTTAAAGGGAGAAAGCTGACATTTATCCTTTGCTGGATACGGAAGACATGCTGATTATGGGAAACCGTCCGGATTGGAAATGTGTGTTCACCTATGTGCAAAGCATGTACCGCAAATTGAAAGACAGAGACTAAGCTACTAGCAAAATCGTACCGTCCCAGCATCTTGGAATTGCTTCAATCTGTTTTCTACTGTTTTGATATTCTTAGCCATTTCACTATCTATTCCTCATGACTTTTAACTGGCATTGGAAAAATGCTCACATTGATCGCCGTTTATTTGTGCAAAGGTATACGTTGTAGTTGAATCTGAGAAACTGGGCCTGGAAAAAATTAGAACGTGGAAACAGCTAGATTTGTGTGTATTTTCGGTGATCATTTCTCAGATCTTTCTAGTGTTTCTCCGACTGAATGTGCAATCCATGGTAGTAGAGGCGCTGCTGTTTAAACAATTCTGTTTTTAGTATTTTGTGTACCTGGGTTACGCTTTAAATGTAACGAGTACGTAGTTATAGAATCGCAATCGAAAATCTAAATTCCTAGCTGAGTGATCATCCTACGAGTTGAAAGGAAACGGACTCCGACTGCGTCTACTTTACTACGAGAGTATTGTCCCTTGTCGTAGCTTAGTGCTCACAGATAAAAGTGAATTGTAACGAAAATGACTCGCGGTATAGCTTAGTTCGGTAAAATAAATGTTGTGTGCATTAACAAACTGCCAAACAGTCTCCGTTAATTTGGTTTGAGCCCGGCTACCACTCATGATGTTTCGGTGCGCAGGACTTAGTTTAATTATGTGCATATAACAGCTCAGATTCGAGTTTCGCAGTTTACACACAAGTACGCCAGTCGTACAAAAAATACATTTGCGCCAGTACGTTCAGAGTGGTTCAGTAGTTGTTTCAAATACTTATTTGATTTTACACACATACATCAAAATTACAACAACTAAGACTGCATACGCAGAATATTTTGCTTGCAACGCTACTTCAATGTAGACAAACTTGTAAAACAAATTAACAACTTAAACGGAGACATATAATTTCGTTTGTAAAATCTTTCTTGTTCTAATTACAGACATTTAATACTACCTGGAAACAATATAAACAGAAATCAGTTAACAACCTACCACTGTGAAAACGGTTTTGTAAAGTCATACGATACCCCAAATTTACAAGTGTGTATTGCCTGAATTTCACAGCAAAGATAAAAAATTAACTGCTGATTTAAAACCCTATTACAGAAGCCTAGCTCTTTTAGCGTTGGGTTTATCCTCTTCATTTGATGTAGAATTTAAAGATTCATCTACATCATCTGACTCTTCCTCGTCCGAATCCCCTTCATAGTCAACAAGTCCAATCTAGAACACAGGACACAGTTTTCGTAAGCCATCACAGACTATTACATGTACAAAAGACAAAGACAAGACAAACCTGTGTCACAGATTCCTGCAGAGTCGCAAAGATTTGTTGAAATATCGACTATATACAATTATACCAAAAAAATATTATCAGAAAAACTTATCCCCACGTCTACTATAGTGTAATCGTGTTTAATACAGCTACGGCACCATGATGCTTCACGTTAACAATCCATAATGCTTCATTATTTGCTCCGTTTATTCTTGTGCTGAAACGGCCCCTCAGCTCTCATAATCATAGCGCATGAGGGCCACTACTAACTGCTCCGAAAACGCGGAAGCAATGTGAGAGATAACTCGGAATGCAAAACATTGCTTCAGCGTACTTCGTAGGGCCAGTCTCCCTTACGCCACAGCGCGTGATGGTCATCATCGGGGCTTAACACAGAAATTTGTAGCCCAAAAATATCTTCATCATCATCTATCCTTACATTTGAATTGCAGCCTTTCGTTTCCATGAAACATCTTGGTACACAGTAGTAAGAAGAAAGTCTCTACGCTATTGGAAGAGTGATATTCTTTATGCAATCGGCATTATTAAAATTAAGACGCACGAATTACCTTCTTGTTTGATACATTGGCTTTTCCATCATTCGCTATTGTAACGGAAGAGGGAATGGAGGACGGAGAGCTTGAAGGAGCCCCATTGGTTGTCGCGAGCGCATTTGTAGACTTGGGTCCCAGAGGATTACTCCTTCCAGCCGCTAAAGCTTCAGCTTTTTTATCTAATAATTTACCTACATATCATAAACGTTGTCTTCGTCATCTACATTATGCTTATAAACTTGGCGTATACTAAGAATTCAAAGGCGATTGCGTACCTATCGAATCCAAATCTTCCTCTAGTTTATTACTCCGCGCTAGTTCGGTTGGACTAGCTGATACCACAGCTTCACTATCCTCTAGGTCGTCATCCTCGTTGAACCACATTTCTTCGTCTTCTTCTAACTGTCGAGGATCTCTCCTAAACCTGGAGTTACGAAGGAGTGCTGGAACATCCAGTGCTGTCCTTTCTTTCATACGTTCTTGGTTCTGCTCGTATTTTAGCCTCAGCTGCCGGAAAGTCTGGACATAGTTAACTTGGCTAAGTAGGGTACTGTAGTTTTCCACTACATGCGAAATTAATATTTTAATATCCTCCTGTGCAGACAAAGCAAACAAATTAGGTACAGCCTGAACTTTCTTTCAATTTAAACCAATTCAATGAATCAAATAAATCTTACCGCTCTAATGAATTCAAAAGTCTCGATTATAGCAGAGTCTAAAAGATTGTATCTGCCCTTGTTTCTCATAAACGCGTCAATAACAGGACCAAAAAGATTGCATTTAATAATATAACGGTTGTACATGTCATCCTTCAGTGTAAGAACTTTCCTCAACAGGCGCAGCGCACTTAGTACGAGAAACGTGTGAGGAGATTTCATGAGGACGAGAACTTTTCGGACTAAGTCTTTGTTGATGATGTAGCTCTTTATGTGGTAACTGTGGTGCTCCACACAGAAGCTCAGGAGTTCGAGAAGGAGCCACAGAAGTTGAGCAGTCCCCAAATCTTCTTTAGCCGGTCTCTCTCCTGATGTATTCTCAATAAGCGGTGCTAAACGGCAACAATTAAATGCGTTATTTCAAAACATTCGTAAATTATGCAAAAAAAACGTCGGTTACCGCTTACCTATGAGCACATGCATTGACTGCTTGTAGAACAGGTTAAGAAAATCTGCTTTCTCAGTCTTATTGAGTGCAGTTAACATGTTTTCAGGATCGATCAGATTTCTTAGCACTCCACATAGTTGCACTGCGCCACCAAGCTCAGGATCTTTATCATTAATTAACTCTTTGATGATTACGTTCAGCAACAGTTGATCCTAAAATTTCAAAAGGTCCGAAAGCTTCATTACTTACACCGCCAAAGAAGTTTAACTTGACCTTATCCAAGCACAAATGAAGCAGAGAAGAAGTTAGTTGCTGCCTCGCTAGCAGCGAGATTTTATCCTGCAGTATGTAAATGATTAGTAACTTGTGAAATCGATCACAAAGAATTACTCACATCATCTCCTTCAGTTGCTTGGCGAAGACAGTATTCTCGAACTACCGTGGGCGAAAACTCAACGACAGCTGTTAACACATCAATACTAGCACTTTTAGCCGGACCATCAGGAATTGGTAAAGACAGTTCCAGTGCAGATAAAACCCCATTGCTTAGTAAGGTCTGCAATTATAA
>VRMD01002227.1:0-13887 GCA_009872375.1 Sminthurides bifidus | reverse complement strand
CACGATTCGGGAACTGAGTCAGACGACGAAAGTGGGGAGCCCAACGGTTTCGCCGAAAACAACAACGGTAAGCGAAAGAGACTTAAGATTTATTCAAAGTGGCGTTAGTGGCTACTAAATAGGATTGCATACATCACCCATCTAAATTTCACGTCACACAGTTATTGTCATTGAAAATTGAATTCTTTGAAGTAAAATATCACGCAATACTGTACGGATGAGTAAGATAACGACAAATCGCTGTGAGGTATTCAAGACCTTGCCATACTATCACTAGAGTAATTATTTTGATTGACTGTTACTTATGGAAGTAAGCCGGCATGTATTTTTAGTTGGCAAACGTAGACTGAAGAAGTTGGTCTCGGTGTTTCTTTCCCCATTTAAGACTTATATATCTGCGTTTAGGAGCAATTGTACCCGTACCCAGGAAAAACACCGTTCTTTTAAAGCGATCGCCAATTTAAGCAAGAGAGAGTTCCACATTTGCCAATGTTTCGTGGAGTAAATTGACTGCAATTTCGATAATTAAAGTGGCTCATGGCATTTCATGACATTATGTCATTGAAAAGTAGCTTTTAGCAATGACCAAACAAGAACGGAAGCACTGACAAATGTAAGACTTTTGGTAAATCGATAATGACAATGAAGTGGATTGTATGATAATTCGCAACCGATGTTTCAGTAATTCGCCATAAAATGCATGGGAACCAATATTACTGACGAGTTACGGTCAAGTTGTTTTCACGAAATGTCTCAAGGTCTGCAATACATGACCAAGAGAAATGGCTAGGATGGAGCAAAAATTGAAGCCGCTCCTTGAATCGATTTTAGACAACTTCGATTACGGCACACTGCCGAACTTTAACACAAACCTTCTGACTCTTCTGACGAAGGAGAGGCTAGCCAGTCGGTATGCATTGGAATATGCACAGGAAAGAACTCCTCACGTACTGGAATATACATAGTGGTGCAAGAACATGGTGAAAATTGTATAGGTACATAGGCACTTGAGCCGAAGCCGGTGTAGGTTCAAGTTTGGGTGCAGAGTCCATAATGGCCCGGTATTCAGTTAATGGTGTTTGATTTAAGTTTGTGTGTTGTTCGGGTTTATATTTTGTCAACTGTGAGGGAAAGATGCTTTGTTGTTTGAGGTTTGAGTTAGCTTTGTTGAAAAAGATAGCCGGGAACCGTGTTGGAGTTTGTCTTCCAGGGTAGATTTACAAGGTCGTTTCATTCTTCCTCTCGTACTCCCGTCTCACTGCCTCTGTGAACAATTGACTTTTGAGAAGCTGTACATAAGTGGTTACGTGTTAGCGTTAGTACCACCACTGCGTTAACGTTAAAATACCAGCTTTTTCTTCTGCATTAACGGATCGATATCCTCTTGAGGGGCAGTGTAGGAAACAGAAGTAGGAAGAAGGAAAGCGATCAGCGAGCCTCATCGCTCAGAATATAGAAACAGTACTGAGCGGAAAGGCAAGGCTTGTCGCTTTTGCACGTGGAATTCATCGATGTTTTTGAAGAAGAAAGAGCTTTTAGGAAAGATGGTGCCGACTGGTGACTTGACTTATGTACGAAAAGTAGCAGAGGTTTTCTGTGACTTTCATCCTGGCATTGACAATGTTTCAAGGGGGGGAAGATTCGCTTCAAGTCACGCTGTATAGAAAACAGGGCGATTTTAAAGAAGGACATGGAGGAGATGACTCTCTCTCTCGCTTGTTGGAACTGTTTTGGATTTGAGGGATCAAGAAAGACTTGGAGCGAAATGGCAAAATCCTGTTCATTTTGCATCCTGAATAATTTCAGCACAAGCTGTGGTTCTCAACGGGCTTGAGCATTCTGCTTGAAAAGTATGATGAGCCAGTGCGGAGTTGTTGTTGTCAAAGAGTTCTTGCCTATACGTGTACATAAATGTGCTCGTGGAGAGCAAAAGGAAGCTGCGGGGAAGGAAGGCAGGGAGCGATCGAGTTTCAGCTTTCAGCAGCTTCCAAAAGCCGGACTCATCTTTGGGTGTATTACGTTGCGCTTTTAGCTTGTCACATGTAAATCCCAGGCGTAGAAGCGAAAAGTCTAGGATTTCACAGAGTACCGCTTTATCGAAACGAGACCGTGGTCTTTCCTCGCTCCCGCCCTGTAATGTGCTCTGGTGTTTCGAGAAAGGAGGGTGGGGCCGGTCTTTGTATTTGCAATTTTGCGTTTCCGCCACACCAGATTTGTGGAGAAAAAAGCGTAGGGAAAGGACCGTGTCGGTGGACGGATCGTAGCTGGAAAACTACCAAGCTCCTGCCCTTTCTACTTCACAGACTTTTGACTTGGACACTGGAAATCTGTGTGTGTGGTAACAACTCCATTTTTGTAATCAATTTCATGTGGGATGTACACACAATTCCAGCTATACAAGGCTAAAGTTGGCTTTGTTAGCCAACCAGCAGTAACTTCCTTTTACCTCGAGCCCTGCCGGCTACATGAGAGCTAGGGATTTGGAGTCCGTGTACTGGATGACGGCCCCGGGCTGGGAAACGTTGTGATATCGTAGCAAGGCATACATGCCGAGGATGGTGGTTTGACTTGTCTGTTTCAAATTGCCGGTTTGAAAAGAGAAGAGATTTGCAACGGTTATGTTTCTTTGATAGTGACGCTGGTGCGGTTGTGTGGGCTTTGCTTTGACTCGCATGGAACACAGGACAGGAAATATAGGCATGGGTATGAAGCAAGACGTGGTTTCCGAAAAATCCTATGGCAAACCCACGGAAAATGGAAAGGAAGGAGGTTATTGCGAAAAGAAGAAGCAAACGTTTTTTTTTCACGTTTTCCATCCTTTCTTTCTTTGTACACATTGGCCGGTGGTAGCTGTGAGTCGCAGTGCTCTGCAGTATCTTAGGTGATTGCGAGAGATTTTTCAGTGTCCGTTGATATAATCTGCGAGGTTTCTTTTTACCCTGAATAAAAATGATGGATGGCTCTTTCAAGTCGTTCGCACTGCTCTGAAAACCGGCTGGGGAGCTCACAAAGAGCAGTTGTGCCATTTCCACGGACGGAGGTGCTTTTCTCATCCGCTCCTTGCCTCATGCCGATCATGTTTCAGCCGCTCTGGTCCGTGTAGTTCGCGTAACTTGCCGTTACGCTTTTACTGGAGTCTGGATAAAGTTGACGAGCTCTATGCCTCGACCCGGTTGCAGCTTTGGAGGAAAATGCTCACCGCTTTACATTTATGTACACGGTGCTTTCCTTCAAGAGTTGGTGATACCATGACTGCATGTGTGTTCCAACTCGCAGCTCGCAGTAATTCCAGGCGGTTTACCTTCATTCAGTTTATCTTTGCCCGGAATTTCAGGGAATGGCGGTGAAATACGAACTAGAGAAAGTGTACTGACGTTAGTGCCGTCATGGAACTGTGCGATGTTACCAGATAGGCGATTGTATATAGGATTTCGGTCGGAAGTGGAACACTATATACTGTAAACCCCACTAGGACAACGGCTTCGCTCCAGGACTTGAGAGTATGCTTGCTATAAGTAGATTTGAGGTTTGCTGGGCACTGTCTCCAACCATGAAATGGGAAGAGACGTTATGGAATGAAGCCGGCGTGCACTCTCACTGCTCACCCTCAATCTGCACGGGATCCCATCTCACACTTTCCTTCTTTAGCTTGGAGGTTTCCTAGAAAAGTCTTTCATTTCTCAGGAATTTCCCTCCTGGATTTATGGATCATGTTCGTAACTTACTTTCCTTACGCCCTGCACTTGCTGGTACGTCGACTTACCTTCTTTCTTTGTTCTCTCTAAACTTTCTCTGTCAGCACGGAATGCCGTCTTCCTCATCACCTCCGCCTCAAGCCGCCCATCCGCACCAACTTTCACCTTCAATGGCTTCCAAATGTTTTTACAGAGCCAGTTGCATAAGCTTTGACATATACTCCTTCCAACACCCATTTTACAATATGGACTGTGCACTTGGACTGAGAGCTAGTATTGGAGCACGAAGTGGTGCAACCCAACGGTAGAACCCTCTGTTCTTGACTCATCTTCTCTGAAGGCCATTATTAGCTATACGGGAATCAAGTTTTCTAGGAATTGATACTGGTGGTAGTGTACGCTGTATGACGAGTGGGCTAGAAGCAACAACTGCGAATCCGGGATACGATACCCGGATCTGGGCTCCTTCCACCCAATCGATAACAATGACCGAAGATTTGCTCTTCCAGTTCGAGGGGTACTTGGTTTACGTAGGACGTGGAATTCTCCCATAAGCCGGTCCATGTGCAATGGGAGGGCTTCGCGAGCCTCGAGTCATGGTGATATCCATATCGTTGTGAAGATCCGCTCTGACAAAGCCCGCGGCTATGCCACAATCCTTGAATCGCATTTGAAATTCCGTGGTTGAGTGGATGAGACTGGTCTGAGCTCTGAATGATCATGAGCAGGTGCCGGTAGGTTGAAGTTTAGGTATTTGAGTTGGTGGAATTGTCCTGGATGAATTTTCGGGGACGACAGTATCGCACCGTACCGGGCGGTGGGACAGGGTAGGACTGACGGACAGCAAGTCTCCGGTTGGGATATCAGTATTATGAATTACTCGTTCATGGCTTCCGTAAATCTCTTTTTGAGAGCATCCAAAGCGGATTAAGAAGAAAACCTTGAAGGCTCATGTGGATTTGCATGCGCAAATTTGATGGAATTAATCCTGCCGTAGAGCCAGGACCTGGGTTTGGGAAACATCATCTCCAGCCCACAGTTTTTGTTCTGGCAAGTTGTGGGTCTGGAGCAAGAGTCGGCCTGAAAGCACTCAACCTGATGCTACAATCTACACGAGGCAGGGTGAAGAGTGGGAGCAGAAATCCCTTGTAGTGTAGTAACAAGCTGAGATGGTTCTCATCCTTAATATTTTAAACACCTAATCCTTTCGCTCTCGCGGTTTGTACGACGAGCATAAGCGGTGAAGCTCACTCGCTCACTGTCCGTATAAGTTTAATCGATTCTCGATTTTTCCTTCCGACCTCTTCAAATATCATCCAGGCTTCCACCATAAAGTTCACATTTGGCTACGACAGCCCTACTATTCTCCTGCCAGCGCCAGTCTACACCATGTCTCAAGCCCGAGTCTCATCGGGTTTGAACCAGCAGCAAGAATGCCACGACGGCTTATTTCATCCACTCTATCCTGTATCAGCCTACGCTTTGTAGGCCTCCTGGCTCCAGCTGGAACTTGAGAAGTTGAACTGGATACGCTACGTTTATATCCCATACACTTTGAGAAGGTAGTAGCGACGGCATGAGAAACGAAGTCATGTAACTTTGTATCCTGGTTACATGTACATAGTGGAAATAAGCCTGGGATATCCGTCGTCTGGTGGAAGTGGCCGCATATCGCGTTGAATTGCATCTCAAGCCAGACGAAAGCAACTAGGCCGGCAAGGCAACCAGATTCAACTGGAGAAGCCGGTATTAAGCTGAGTTGTATGTTACGTCCGTAGGTACCAAGTCAAAATTCACCTTTCTCTCTGCTTACGAATTCTCTCTGTCTTGGAGGATAATATGTATCTGGGGTATTGGCTCGGCGGAAACAATGTGTTGCTCATCGAGCTATGGTACATGTTCAGACTAGACGTTGGTTGTTGCATTGCAGTACAACAGAGAAGGAAGAAAGACGGTTGTTATTAGCTCCCTCCAACCTGCTCTTCATGACTATAAAGGGATTGTTCGAGACAGGAAGGAAGATGCGAATCGTTATTGGAAGGAAAAAACCTGAGAATTTTCCAATCGGGAATTCTCCATTTGCCAAAGTGCAAGTTCCCACACACACACAGGAGGAAAATAAGTTATTGCTGGGTCTCATACTGGGTCATAATCCCACTATTCTGTATGCAAACAATTGCAATTCCGTGTCCGGAAACCATCAGTTACTGTACACGACTTGTGTCCTGCTCCCACCGGTTTTTATTCTCGGAGAGCAGCACAACACAATGGTGTACGGTCTTGAACCTGTGAAACAAGTTCTTATCCGGAGCGTTGCCAAGGAAACGCTCAACTTCATGCCTCTAATCCATTTGCTGCGATTAGATGGCCAAGAATTTATGCTGCCAAGAAAATCAAGAGAGAATATAATTCATTTCGGAAGCCGTAACTCCGTGTAGAATGCATGAGAAGCGTGTAGAAAGCTATGGGATTGAAGGTCGGTCGGCGTGCGAACCGGCAATCGGCAATCATGGGTTTCTCTCCAAGAGTTTGAACATTGGAGTGACGGCGTCAGTTATGGACGGCGTGGAGAAAATATTGTAATTCATTTCCTTTGATTGGCACAGTGATTGATTCCCGTGGCGGCTTCCATCAGACGTACCTTGTATAATAACAGAGCAGTGCAGTGGCTGAACTGAGAGCCTTGGCGGGTTTCGTATGTAAGTGAGCTATAGGAAAAGACGATTGAGGACTTTGGAAGGATTAATTCCAATCTGAATTTGACATGTCCCAAGGTCCAAGCTGAATTGAAAGCAGTATCGATTATATACAGTAGCAATTTAGATTTCCAGTGCTGGAGGCAAGGATTTTTTTGCGGAAGGAATTTTTCATCCTTTTCATCATTCCGTCGTCCTTTTGTACTACATGTGTCGGTAGTCTGTATTGCCTTGTCGTGAGGACAGTTTAATTCAGCAGGGGGAATTCATTGAATGTTTGAGCGTGTCCGGAGGCATTTTAAATTCTCTCAATCTCCTATCAATATTGTGGATACATTTCCTCCCATTTTGTTTGCCCACTTGAATAGCTCCCGACCGTCGGAGAGATAAAGTCTGTCGGAACTGAAATGAGGTGTGAGTTGTTGTTTGGGCCCAGTACTTCGCTTCTTCAAGATTCCCATGTCGTGGCAGGTATGTATGGCAATACAGAGACTGTTCCATGTTCTTTGCGTACCAACCCTTGCTTTGAGCTTTCTTGCCACGTCTTAAAAAACCGTGGCCAGTTGGAATGACGATACGAGCTGAGGAAGAAAGAGGACTGAGGCTGTGATACTGACAGGGAAGCAGAAGGCTGTAGGAGCTCTTTCTTACACGGAAAGAAAAGAAACAAGTGATGGAGAGATTGAATGAGATTGAGAAAGGAAGGCCATGAAAAAGAAAGACAGAGAAGAATAGTACGTGNGAAGAATAGTACGTGGTAGGGATGAGAGGCGAGAGGACAAGTGAGTGTATGTGTACGAGATATTGTTTCACCAAATGATAGATTGTGCTTATGGATGAGTCTCTAGAATAATCTTTTTTTATGTACGTATTCTCTCTCCGCTCCTCCTGTAATCAAATAGTGTGTACAAGAGACGACGGATTGAATTCAATCGAACCGATAAGTCATTTGACATGCGTTCCTGACTCTTACAACTGAGTATGGATGGACCATCGTCCGTGTAATCAGAGCTTGATGCTTCTTCTTCTTCTTCTGGTCCTATACTCTTCCTTCTATCGCCACACCGGCCTTTGTTTCGCCACCGGCTTTGAGAAGTGTCGTGAGCAGACTGGTGCTGGGAAAAGCCGTTTGTCTCATCATCATCATTGAGCGATTGATAGAAGATTGAAGCCGTCCAGAGACGAGCCGGCTTTCCCAGTCAGCTCCCAGCTCCAATCTCCGCAATGCAGTGCGATTTCAAAACAAGAGCTAGTATGTAGTTCACAGTACCCGACTTTTGAGAGTGCTCACCAGCCTATCGACAAAGGTTCGCTGGATCTTCACATCGGATCGCAGAAGCGGTTCCTTCCCCGGAATGCCATCATCATCATCATCATGAACATGAACACAATTTTCCGATATCAGCCACTCAACTTTGCATAATGGCAAAAGTCTTCCCGTCCGTTCAGCTCAACTTCATGTGGTGTTGTAGACAAGCACTTGGACGGTGACGTTACGGTGGAAATTGTGTGAAGCGGCGAGGGTGATTCCGCTTTGTAATTTGGCTGCAGAGGTTTCTCAGACAGAACTTGTCCTGATGTAGAATCAGGACCTGGTGGATGGCTAGTCTGCTCAAGCCTGAATTTTTAAGATTTTTGCACAACTTCATATAGAATCTGATAACGGCCTTGATTCCTGTTCTCAAGGAGGATTATTTTGAATCATAGAAAATTTATGAGTCAGAAAGTTGCAAATTTTCCGCGAAAAGCCGCATGCAGACGTATTTCTGCCCGCGATTCTGCAACCGATAAGTCTGGCAACTTGTTAGACTGCTTCGTGGACTTAATGTTATCGGTGTTGAAATCAGCATTAAAAAGTGGTAAAATTTGATTGCGCTCAGCCTTCCCTCTTGCCTTTTTCAGTCGATGGACTGACGTGAGACGATTATGGCGTACCTGCAGTGTGTACTGCTCCAAAAAAGAATTGGTGGAAGCGACCAGGTACACCGTGCCACAATTTGAGAAGGGTAAGACGCGATGTTGTTCATGTACAGGAAGAAATCAAGGTGTGTGCTGGATGAATGGTGAATGGCGGTTTTGTCCGCCCTGGGCTGCACAAAATCACTGCATTACACGCTACACCGATTGAGAAAGAATCACGTCACATATTGGCCTTGCCTCCCAGTTTGGATTTTGCAAGCGAATCCGGTAACTTGAACGATGGCTATAGAGATGCAGGTACATGCGTAGTTTTTGAACCGAGGGAAAAAGCAACTTTTATTAGAGGAGAGGCGAACATTTCGCATTGACGTGGGACGAGGAGGATGGCAAAAATTAGCAAAAATTTGAGGAAACATATTCCGTGCTAATGCTCCTGTTCTGAATGCGGCGGTACGTGAGGAAGAAGAGTGTACGCTGTGGCGGTGGTACATTATTTTCGTCCGTATCATGTAATGATGGTTGTTTGCGGACAAAATGAAGAGAGCTCAGGAACCGAATCTGCAGGGGCTGAATTACAGGTAGTTTTTCTTTCCCTTTTGCCTCTCTTTCTTTCGTAGGTGAGGATAGGGATGAATTAAGCGTGGAGTGCGTACAGTGTACATACTGGCGAGAGGCAGTCCAGAGAGTCAGTGGTTGCGAAATCGACTCGTCCCATCACCGCACCAGGCCCAGTCCTATCCTATGCTGGCATCAAGGTCACTCTTTGGCAATTCCTCCAGATGGTGTGCTGTTGAGCCATTGCGAATTCCAAGTATGTACTGCTATGTGTGCGAATATTGTGTGCGGAATTGGGAGCGACGACAGGTTGGCTCTAGCTGCACAAGAGGTATGAGTACACAAGACACAGGTGGGCAGATATGGGAGCGTAGTTTTGCGTAAAGGTGTATGTACACGTACGTGAGGGAAAAAAAGATGCGGCGGTTTGATTCTCATCATGATCGTCATCATCATCCAGCTCATCATCATCACGGTCATTATTACCATCATGAAAACTACCAAAGCAGAAGCTGCATCAACTGGTTTGGTCGTGTGAACAGTATAAAAATTGAACATATTGTGAATTAAATGCTGCCGGAAAGCACGCACGGAGCTCATAAGCCAGTTGTCGGAGAGTAGACAAGTGGGCACTATTTGCCTCATTAATATTTTGCCCCGGCTTACTCCACGGGGATGGTTGGTGGGAAGCTGGCGCTGCGCTGGCAGGCTTGTAACGTAGGATTTGGAAGAAAAGTTGGCTGGTTGACTGTGGTAGTAGTTGGGTTTTAATGGACGCTTTCCAACCGAGCGTCATATCATGCTCATCAGCATGGTTGCATTGCATTCATCGCATTGCTTGCATCACATTACCTGTTTGAATTACACCAACAGTCCTTATGTATGAACGTTTCCTTCCTTGCTGTCTGCCTGCCTTTGCTCAAAGTCAGGGGACCAACCTTCTGGCTAGATCATGTTCATGATAATCTTGGTACGTTCATGGAAATGTTGTCGACATAACAGCTTGCTACTTTTCTTGAAATTATTTTGATGGGTTTTTTTACAAGGTAATTACAATTTCATAAAAAGCATCGGGTTTTACTACACATTAATATTAATGCGGATCCCGGATAATTCCTTTAAATTTCAATGAATATTCAACCCACCTCCTCATCTGCCTCCTCCTCCTCCTCTCACCTTGATTATTTAACGGAGATCAGTTCCTTTTCAACCTCTCTCCTTGTAATCAACTGATAAGCTCCTGTTTGTAGGTGAAAGGTACAAGTAGTCCAGTTAATCCACCTCTATCTAATTCCCTATTCCCTTTGTCAGCAGCAACTTTTATAGTCTCTCTCCAGCCTGCCTGTCTGTTTACATATAATTGTGTTATGCTATCTGCCCAGCTCTCGGTCTTCCAGTTGAATCTTGCTCCACCACGGAGAAGTCTTTATCACTGTTGCGGTGAACAAAGAAAGTGTATGCAGCTTCCGTGTAACTTCTATGACTTGATTCTTTTTCAGCCTTGCTGTTTGTGGCCCAGAGATCCTTAAAGCTGAAAGTGGGCTCAGACTTACAGCCTTGTTGGGTCTTCTGGCCGGGTTTGCCAACTGTTAGTCCTGAGTTTCCTCCATGTAGCAAGTCATGATGGCATACCATCAATGAGTTTAAATTCAGTCGAGCATGCTCAAGTCAAGTCCTTTGGTTAAAAGGAAACGTCGCCTCAAACTCCAGCTTGAATCAAAGTCTGTTAGCCGCATGCTGGAAGGCTAATGGGCTTTCGACTTCTATGGTTTACGGAATGATCAAGGAATGCATGGTTCAGCTCCTGGCTCATGTACGAGCAGTACGTATTCGTGAAGGAGGTCTAGTGCAATGCTTCTCGGCTTGAGAGGCTTGAAAAAGTGCTAGACTCAGAGGAGAAGCAGGGAAAGGAAACAATTCACATCAACTTCTAGAACAAATTCGATCCGAGCAAGGCAATGCAGGGGTTGAATGAGCTGAAGCCTTAATGTTTTACAGTAATGAGATACTGGGGAATTGAACTAGGTAGTGGTAGTAGTTTGTCCGTAATGCTGCAGAGTCGGGAACAAGACTTGAGACACATCAGTCCGAACTAGTAAAGGCATCTTGTGTCTCAGCAAATGGTCGAGATGAGGTTGCCGGATCAGCATCGAATCTCAACAGATTGCTGGCCCTGGGAGCTGAAAAGAATCGACAGTGTTGAGTTTTCCAGCGGAATTGAGTTAAAAAAGAGAGAAAATTCCTCCTGTCCCAAGACCCATGTCGATGTTCGATGGTCTATTTGGTGTGGCCGAAACTAAAGCCTGTTTAAACTTCCTCACACCTTCTCCCTGTCATGAAATAATAGGCTCTGCGTACCATGAAGACGTAGCAGGGGAGACGTAACTGGTCTGTTAACTTTTGTGAGTGTGGGATTGTTAACGAGTTATTCTCTATAGTTTATCAAGTGCTACACACCTTTCTTGACAAGTTTTCTTGCTGGAGTGGAAAGGAACTAATGCTACATACCGCTCCGAATTCCCAACAGCTAATGGCACGTAAGTGAGAGCATGTGCGAGTGCGTCTCGTAATCAGATTTGGACGGTCCTGCTCCAGTACGTAATTTAGTTTATTCTTGCGATCAGTTTCTTCTTGCTAGAATCTTGAGTCGTTCAGTAGCCAGGACTCTGACTGCTATCTCCGGCGCTACTGTCACACAAAGACTGAGACGTATCTAATCGGAACCGGGTACAGATTGAGCCGGTCTTATCAGTCCACTGCATTGGAACGTACTACAAATCGAAATGGACTGGATAGAGAAGGAGCTACGATGACATGGGCTTGGGCTTAATCATAATTAGATTTGGTTTTCTTGTTCACCATGCTGCAATGGATTCCATGAAGGCAATCTCAAAGCGATGGACTGAGGAGGGTTGGCCGGCCCTCACTGATTCTTTAAGATTCATCTGTGAGAAGTGTACGGATTCAGGAGGGATTTAAAAAGTTTGGAGATTGGAATAAACGTAATTACCCTGTTTCTCCTTCCAGAGTGCTGTGTGTGTGTGTGTCTTCAAACAAAGTCGAGTGTCCTTTTCTTCTTGAGAATCTTATTTACGTCTTCTCCCATCTCAGTCTATTCGGTAAGGTGGCAATCCTGATTGAGGAAATACATACTCTTTTGCCTTTTGTGTGCAAGAGTACTAGAGGAGGTGCGTACCATGGGGAAGAGCTTTAATGTCTTGAGTTAATTCCTCTCGCACGATTGCTTTCAGCCCGCCTGTCTTCTATTGTAATCGATAAACAGTTGAAGGCTAATACGGCATGTATATGCATTAGCAGAATGGTTTGTCCCTTTGACAGGATAGTGAGTAACAAGTTTGGAGATTATGTTGAATGGGAGGGTAGAATTTTCGTTGGTGTCGACCATCTAGAGGATGGAAACCATTCCTTACTTGTAGACCTGTGGTCGGAAAGAGTTCAAGGATTGTAAAGTATTTTCAATTTCCAAATTGCAGTATTTTTAATTCTTGACCAACCAGACCTGGCGATTTGGCAGCCGCATGTTATACGCAGTCGGATGCATGTCTCATGAGGTTAGAGGTTGGAAGAAAACTCCGGGATTGAGGTCCATTCCCACTGTCATGTCATTACGGTCTGTTAGATTGGAAGCAATTTTCATATAAAATTTATGTACTCCCAGCTATTCGCGACGCAATCATGTAATTGTCGTAATAGTCCTGGCTGCCTGGGTGTCGATTTTCACATTAAGTCGCCCTGGGAACATTCCTTGATTGATAACTCGTTTGGAAAAAAGTGAAAAGTTCCAAGAGATGTGAAGAGCCGTGGTGCCGGACGTGTATATAATTTCTTTTTTTAATTTCGGGTGGAAAAGTGGTTCTGTCTTGCTCATTCCTTTCAGCTCGTTTCCTCCACCGCCACCCGAAGAGGAAACTTGACTTTGAAGCTGTAATGCTTGCCGATGATCAGTCGACCGTCCTTGTGCAGGCTCAGTTTCTATACGAGTCGCAATGACTTACAGTATTCCGAGTTCTGGGTCTGGAGCCACAGACCCTGGGTTTTGATAAGGGTAGAGAGTACAAGCTGTGTTGGCTACACTTGCCGAATGGTATGAACCCGCTCTCTTGTTTTTAAATTCCTTGGCCTAGAATCCTTTTAAAGGGTCCTTGGACAAAATGATGGTCTGCGGTCCGGATGTTGGTAGGGATGTGGCCCAGCTACGTGACTGCAACTAAAAGTATGTGCCTCGGGTTAGGATTCCGACCATACCCCAAGCCGAAATACCATGGGGTGAGACTGTGAGTGCTGCCTTTGCGGGAGCCCTCAAAGTACCCCTGAAGCTCGTTACGTCCTTACTACCCTTTGAGTCTGACACTTGAAATTGTGCAGGATTTGTGGTGAAGGAACTGCTCGGAAGGTTGAAACAAAGAGTATGTGTGCATCATGCACTACCGGTTGGAAATTCGGACTTCGAAGCACACATTGGCAACTTAATATCAAAGGTATATGAAACCCGACTCATTCACATTCAGAATGAAAGGAAGGTGTGGACGGATTAGCCTCAGCGTGTGGATATATCACTGTCGGGTATTTACTCCTCTGTCATATTCGATAAGTGCTTCAGGAATGGAAATAGGGTCGGAATATATTCATTGAAATAAGGAGAGACAATTAATGTCACTCGTCCTTAACTGAGCTGTCATGTATTTTTCAAAGTACTTTTACACTCCTCGAGGAATAAATGCGGCAGGAGAAAGGAAAACCAATAACTGCTTCGGCTTTTTACTACCCGAGACCCAGTCGAGGTAGTGGGGTTTGGCAGCAAGCACGTCATGTCTTCGTAGTACTGAACGTGCATGTGTAGCATTGGAGCAAAGCTATGGTTCTGAGAATATTCGAGCATTGTGTAATACATCGGAAAAGGCGGGACTTACGGTGCACACGGACTTTTGTATGCGTCTCATGAGCCTCGTAGACGCTTGTTATCACCAGAGCTTACAGTGAAAAGAGACGAGGCAGTAGAC
>VRMD01002226.1:0-13887 GCA_009872375.1 Sminthurides bifidus | reverse complement strand
AAAGCCAGTCTTGCTAAATATTGAACAGGGAATTGACGTCTTCCAGCTCTGCTCTCAGACGATTTCAAAGCAGTTAATGAACCGTGACGAAGACTAAGACACGAAATTGACAGACGAAGTGCTGGTTGGAACTGTTTAATGGACGAGACTGCTTTCTTCTCAGTCTACGTGCTTTCGGCTTAGAATTTTGTAAGGAGAAATTAACCTTTCGCTTTTTGTTGACTTTGAACAAGTTGATTGGTTTAATTGAACAGATGTTTTTGTTTGAAAAACTTTTCCAACTCAAGTCGTATTACGACTTTCAAGTCCGGAATCTGATTGACTGAATCTAGAAAATCTCGCTCAAGGCTCAAGGTTCTGGATCAGAGGGCGGAAGCCTAATGTCATGACCAGGGCAGCGGGTACGGGCAAAGATGAGAGCGAATGCCAATTTGCCTGTAGGAAGAAAGCACTTGAAAATCTAACTCATGATAAGGGATGAAGGAGGTCGCTTGAGGAATGGAAACATTAGGTTTAGGGATAGAGAGGTCAAACACGTGCTTAATGCTCTTAGAGGAAGTGCAAGTCATTTGTAAGATTTAACAACGTGTCAGAAACAATGTTGCTGGAATCAATGAATTGGCTCGTAGTTGAAGCAGTACTGAAAGCTGCACATCCGGCCACGACTAGTGCCTCAGAGGATCCTGAGTAGATTGAAGCTGAAAGAACCTTTGTAAAAGGTTCCTTTTAAAAGGCAAGCTTGAGGCTCACTCTCATAGGCTCATTGGTTTCGGGTTGAGAGAGGATACAAAAGCCTGTGTCTTGGTCTTTGATCTTTGAAACTTCATTACCGAGGGACTGCATGATCCGAGCTAAATCTCCAATTACCTCGGAACGTTCTTTAGCTCTTGTCTGCTTTTATGTTTCGCAATTTAAGTTCTAACTCGGGGAGGTATTCTTTCCGTCCTCTTTGCCCTTATTTTCTCCTGGCTCCTTCATTTCATTCTGGAACTTGCTTAAATACCAGCTAAAAGTTTCTTATTCGTACTGTATGTATATGCACTCCTTGCTCATGGTCGCCACATCATAAAGTTAAATCTTTGCAATTTGGTGTACACAGCTGATCGTAAAGACGACGGCTTTGTGATAATGATTGCTCCAGTCCCATTCCTCTTATAGTCTTGAAGGGGATGGGGGGGGGGGGGGGAATTTATCTACTGGTAAGCGTATACAGTTTCAACTTTATCTCCTCGGACGGGAATGAGTAATTCAAACTGCCTCCGTTCTTTGGTAACCGATAAAACTTTGGTGCTATTGCGAGAGACGCAGGGTAAAATTATTGCGTTCATTAAGCTGTCAGGATGTGAGCGAACTTTAATTTTTGTAACGTATGACGTCGTTCCGCCCTACTAGTAAACCATTTTTTGCGAGTTGTTCGCTATTCTCTCCTCTGGTCTCAAGTACTGAGGACTGAAGGGTCTGCAACGCATGGCTCTTGGCTACCTCTTGAGGATATTACAATGAAACTTTATGGGCTCTTATCTCCTTCACCCTGTCCGAGCGGAACCACTTAGCTGTGGACAAATGGTAATGGATGCATGGCTGCGCGCTAATTTTTGCTCGACAAGTGCGAAATCTCTGTGCTCTGTACGCGAATAAAGGCGTGCGTTCTACTTCAGTGTAACGCCATCGCATTGGCCAAATGTATACGATTCCTTGTTGGCCTGAAGCCAAAAGTTTGTTTTCCGGGCAGACATTGTAAAGCCCAATGCAATAAAACAATGTTGAAACACCCGGTTGCAATTTTTTTTAATTGAGGTGTTTCTGAGCTCAGAGAGGCGGTGGTGATGCCTGGTGATTGTCAAATTGGTTAAATACCTGAATTCCTGCATTTACTAATTGAGCTGTAAAATTTGGTCGGGCTATTTAATAGGAAGGATGAGGTTGTAAAACTCTTGGCCTTGCAAAATGAGAAGTTGGTGAAGAATGCACAAGCAGGTGGTTGAAAATGGTACTTGTACCATGACAGAATGAAAAAAAGATGGTGGAAAACATGATTTTTGACAGAACTGTTGCAACCCTGACACAAAGATTTTGATAAATCTACGTTAAACCTTGGAGTTAATAATCCGTACTTTAATTGTGATAACTCGCAGTTACGGGTTGGGTAATCGTGTTGAATCAATCTTTATCTCGCGTCTCCTCATTGTTCTCTAATTTTCGTTTTCATTCACTTGGGAATTTTAATTTGTTCAAGGAAGGCCTTGCAACGAGTTGTGCAGTTGCAACATGTGCAATAATGGCACTTACGTTTAATGCACTTTGCTCTGGTACAGAGATGGGCAGGTAAGCGTTCACGCTGGTATGAGCGTTTATGCAAGTTAAGCTTAAATTACATCTATTACATTACGATTATGAACATTTGTTCAATGATCATTTTGGTTTCAGCATTCAGCTCTGGCATTGCCTGGTGCATGACAAAAGCTTGAAATTCCTGCCTCAGGTCTCAGTGCGCTTTGAGATTAGCCTGAAGTAGAGGCACGAATTTTGACTGCGGTTGCAGGGTGTTTGTTGTGATTCGGTTAAGAATTCTTGCTGGAAGTGTGGAATAAGATCAAATTGCGAAATGTTCCCGCTTATCTTCATTCTTAGTGTGATTGCCAGTGTGGCTATGCCAAATTCCCTGCTTTCAATTGTTGGCAGTTTTCTTCAAGGTGTTGGGAATTCTGGATCTCAGTCAAATGTCTTTGGCCATCATAACCAAGCTCCTCAACCTGAGTTTCAATATTTTTGGCCATCATAACCAAGCTCCACAACCGAGTTTTAATATTTTTGGTCACAGTTTGAAAACTCCGCCGCCGCAAACCTATGGAGTTCCAAGTAAAGTTTCTGAACCTTTCAATTTCTTCGGGATACATGCCAAATCCGTGTTACCAACCAGCAGCTACGGTCCTCCGTCTAAAGTTCCTGGGCCCTTGTATGGTTTACCAGCCAAAGTGCCGGAACCTGCCAACGAGTACGGTACACCTGCTAAAGTTCCTGAACCTACCAATCTTTATGGACCGCCCGCTAAAGTTCCTGAACCTACTAATCTTTATGGACCGCCCGCTAAAGTTCCTGAACCTACTAATCTGTACAGCCCTCCCGCTAAAATTCCTGAGCCTACAAATCTTTACGGCCCGCCCTCCAAAGCTCCTGAGCCTACTAATCTTTACGGTCCGCCCTCCAAAGCTCCCGAACCTACTAATACTTACGGCCCGCCAGCTAAAGTTGCTGAACCATCAAAAACCTATGGCCCACCATCTAATGTTCCTGGGCCTACTAATGCCTACGGCCCACCAGACCAAGTTCCAGCGCCAATCAACATCTACGGCCCACCAAATAAAGTCCCCGAACCGGGTACTAGTTACGGCCCACCCCATGACACTAAAGAGCCTAGTAACAGCTACGGGGAACCCGCGAAAATTCCAGAGACTGGCATCGACGTACCAAAGCCTTTGACCCCCGATTCAGCATACGGAGTCCCAACGAAGTCCTACGGCCCCCCTGAAGTCATTCGACCAGCGGGATACATTGCAGGAACCCCGATCAACGGCCTTCCAGGACCATACACCAGTTGCCTTTTTGGAATGTAGGATAAGTTTCGCCTCCATCCAGCTATTGTTGAAAGTTATTCCTGCTGCTTATTTGAATAAAACTAATTGCTATTGCTGAAACTATACTGTATTTTCTAATTAAGTTGACTACATGCATTTAACAGATCCGCTCCAAACGTCCCTGCGATATCAGTTCTCGCACCTTGCGCAAAACGCTACGCCAAGAACCTAAACTGCTTCCAGTACTGCCTAGCCGAATATGGGTTCCAGGCATTCCTTCCGAACGGTGACCTGGACTTCAACAAGTACCTGGAGTTGGATCCCTAGGAACTTCCCACTCAGTGCTCAGAGGGAGGCTACCCACATTTGGAAACAGTGCATCCATCAATATGGATCCAGCATCGATAGACATGACCCCAAATGCCAAGTTTTGAACAAGTTTAACAATTGCTTGATCGCAGGGTTTCTTTCCCATTGTACTAAGTTTTAAATTTAAATCGACAGAACTAAAACCAATCTACCATTCTAATTACAATGCCACCATGTTGTAAAAGTCCTAGTCATTAGTACCGTTAAGGTAGCTCCTGTATCTACAATAGCAGCTGTAACCTGACACAAACAACCTACGACTTGTAATCTCCAACGACAAACAACTTTTCCAAGGTCAGGCACGCATGGCCCCTTCGGTAGTAAACAAAAACCCACCTCCACGTATTTAATTACACCACCTGCTGAAGAATGACAGGTGCTTGAACGCGGCGCCAACTCGGTCAGCAGTTAATTACTAAAAGAATCCACCTTAAGAAGAAGGTCTCACCCTGCTAACAGAACCTTCCTCCGAAGACATGGTTAATTACCACGAGTAATTGACACGTAGCATATGGTCTACCAGTTGCAAGTTGCATGCCAACTTAATTACCCTCCGTCTTCGCTATTTATTTGCCAAGTCAAATAAGTAATCCAGAGAGAGAGAGGAACAGGAAACTCTTCCGAGCATTCAAGGTTCATTCTGTTTTGTTTGCTCTGTTTGTCTATATGGAAGCCGACACGTCTTCCGTCTCTCCTTTCCTTCGTCCGACTCTCGGAACTGTAACACAACTTCTATGACAGTAGGCAGTACGGCAAGCCCAGGGTTCTACTAAACTCTTAATTGATTTTCTTATTTTATTACATTCAGCCTTCCGTAAACACACACCTGAACGTGACAAAACATACCCACTCCCCCTGTAAAAGTGATGAGACTCAGACATAAAACCATTGCATATGCTCAACTATTATTCCAAGCTTAAATGTTCCACATCATTATTTCATTACGAATGTACTTTCACCTCCTAAACCGATTAGCATCCCATTCGACTGCTTCAATGCCAAATGTATATCAAAGCTCAAAAAGACGTTCACACTGCGAACCGATCGGTTTACTCTCACATCGAGCCCATGTTCTATACGCAAAGGATTTCTTTCTCTGAATAGATTACTTGCCAGTANCTCTCACATCGAGCCCATGTTCTATACGCAAAGGATTTCTTTCTCTGAACAGATTACTTGCCAGTAATCCGATCACCACACATCCTTTCAGCTCCATGCAAACATACTTCACAGTCAGAATGCACAACAAGGATGCTCACATTACGCAACTTATGCATCCAGAGCCATTGCTCGGTGAAAGCAATCAGGGTAAGTGATTGAACATGTACGGTCACGAGCTCAGGTTGGACTGAGGAGCAGGAGATGCATGAATCTTTTTCAATTCGGTTGAATCTGGTTGAAGCTACAATAAATATTTGGCAAGGGTCGAGACAAGGTTTGAACAAGAGTAAATTAAAGAGGTTCACTCCCGCCGTGTTTCAGTTCCGCCTCGCATACGAGATCCAACACAAGATAAGTGATCAAATCTACCTGCCAAAAGGCAATTGGAAGTAAGCTTTTGCCTGCTGGTGCAAAGGCTTTAGTATTGGCAATCCTGAGGAAGGGAAAATGTCCATCGATAATTTGCAGTCCTTGAGCGGATGAAGGTTGCGTTGAGTGAAAGTCAGATTTTCTCCGCCTGAGGTAGCAATAAACAGAGCACGTTCGCTAGATGATGTTTCGGCGGAACGAGTTTACTTTTCTTAGCAATACAAAAGGAGAAAGAGAGAGAGAGAGAGGGAGAGAGTTCAGCTCTAGTTCATGTCCTAACGGCTTCGAATTACCCTGCGATATAGGTTTTGGAACAGTTTCTCCCCTGGGATAAACCGTCCAGGAGAGAAAGGAAAGTATGTGTTTCACGTCGCATTATCTGCTGCAATATTACTGTTGGAAAAAAACTATAGTAGGAACCGAAATGAGGATGTTAGTAGCACAATTTCCCATTGTCTGTGACATCTTGAAAGAGCAAGCTTTTGCATGCCGCCGACTAACGCTCCTCCCACATGCAATAGGTTGATAAAACAAGCAGTGTGGCGGATAGTGGAGGTAAATGGAATTATTGATATGGAGCAGGGAAAGGAAATCAGCAAATGTTCTCTCCCAACTTATCCCAGGACTTTCCTCTCTAATGGCTTCGTATGGATAGATATCGGTTTCTCGGCTCTTTTCTGTTTCCATCAAGGAGAGAGAGAGAAAGACTTATCTCGCGGCTTTTGTGTTCCCTCTCTCTCTTGACCTTGGACGAATAATGTACATATTGCTGTGTGCTTTCCTAAGCATGGTCTTTTTAGGAACAAAATCAATTTCTGTCATATCTTCTATTTCTTCAATCAGTCTTCCTGCTGCCAGAGCTGCCTTCCGTCCGTAAAACTGGTAGAGACAGATGGACAAGAGGCCTTTTTCTCCGCCCTTGTGAATGCCAACACAAGTTTTCGTCCCAAACTGTCATTAGATGAGACAGTGGAGCCGACAAAGATATTCGGAGGTAGTTATTCGGGTTGGTGGAATGGGCAAAGTTTTGTCCTTGGTTTGCAAGTTTGTCTCTTGTTTCTCGGCAATTGGAATAGGTGGGGCATTGCTTTTGTGGACTGGCGAGTACTGATTGCTTATTAATAAACATGGGAAAGAACACGAATCTCTATGAACTTTCAAGCTGTAAGCATTGAGTTGTCATGGAGTTTTCCTTGTACGCATTTTATTGCACACGCACTTTTTGAGGCGATAGACCACACGCCGATATTTGTAACGCTAGAGCGGTGGAATGATGGGATGGTGATGTAGCCGTTGGCGAAAAACAGTGTAAGTGAATATGTCCTTTAAGGTACAGGTTGTAGGGCAGTGAACCTTTCCTGCCCTCAATCCAAAGGTTGGTTGGTAATTGAACTTGTATCTGTCTATTCCCGCTGGTGACAACCACAACAGGGAGAAATGCCTTTCCCTACTCAAATTTCCGGCCACGTAGATAACGTTGGCGATGGACAGGTGAAAGTAGGGAAAATCCTCGAGTGAAAGTCCGTGCACTGCGTCTGCCTCATTAGTCCCTCCGCTTGATATTCTCTCTGCTTTTTCTTTCCCGAGAAACAATGGATGGCGAAGAGGAACTTTTGTCATCAGTCCGAAGTTAAACCGTACCAATTACACGAATCATTCCCTCGCTTAATTTCCTCGTTACCCACATTATACGGCCCTTTTTCCCAGACCTGTTCTTATAATTTCTGGTTCTGTTCCAAAATAGGGTTCTATCTTTCCTTCTCCTCCTTTGTTGCAAGTGATTGCACGAAGAGAGGCGAGCCTGGAAAATCGATCTGATGCCATCATATTCAGTCATTCAGCTTATCTCATAGGCGTGTAATTTACGGACCACAAAAGACCGCAGTTCCTCCAACCGATATCAAAGTCAAACTGTATTAGCACAATGGGGCAGAATTAGCAGAAATCGGTTTGTCTGCTAAGGATTTTGGACAAAATACCTACTAAATACCTCCATTGGCTGGTATTTCGACAAGGGTAATTATCATTTTCTGAGAAATTCCAACAAGACCGCGAATCCACTCAATAACGGCTGGTGTTGTGGTTCAAATGCCTTGTTTGCCGAGACAGGAATGATGGAATTCTTCATGTTTCCTTAGGCATGAGGCCTTGAATGTGAAATCTTTACAATTCAAACCGTGGTTTGCCGGCTGCTAATAAGCTGATCGTGGTAGTAAACCGACTACCATGTTTTGCTCGACCAGAAGCAACGGAATCGATCATCAATACTTATAACAGGAATTTATTTTCATCTTCTGGGTCTGAAACCACGGTGCATGGCATCAGAGTGATAGTGCGTTGTCATGGCAACCGGTTAGCACTGCAATTAGCTAATTAGAGCTTGCAACTGAATCCATCATTACACTAATACTGGACTTGCAGAACCAACAGTCTGTTTGCACGGAATCTGTAAAACTAAATCTAATCTTGAGCATATACTGCAAATACAGTTGTTGCCTTTGAAGATTCTTTTGGAACCTTGGTATGGCTAAAGTTTATGGAAACTTTCTCATTTGCGAGTTAAAATCCTCTTTGCTTCCAACTTTACGAAATTCAAATGAAAGAGGGTAAGCATGTGAAAAGTAAAAGACAAGACTCTGAGAAATTATTCCTGGTTCCTTGGTCACATCTTGCACCCATCCCACTCATGGTCTCGAGCGTGGGCTGCACCAAGCACCTGGTGACATTCCTGGTACCGAAACCTTGAATAAACTTGGCTTTCTTAGAATCATAAAATTACAGAGTCTTTTCGTTTTTATTACTTGCGTAAGTTTTGCAACCGTCGGAAGCTTTTGCTTTTCGCTTCTAAGCAGATTTGTTTGATCATGTTGCCTTTCAAAACTCGGGACTTTCATCAGCCCGGAGCCGGAAAAAGAGGCAGGCTGGCCGGAATGCTTAAGCATGAGCGCTAATGTACTAGAGCACGGAGCAAGTGCAAAATACTCACGTCAGGTCTGACAGACATTTCCCTTTATTATGCCCATAAACATTTGGAAAAGCTATCAACTCAGCTCCTCTGAGACTTGACTTGCTCCTGCCAAAAAGATTTATTAATCCGTTGCGGATATGGTGCCGGATCCCTTAGCCTGTAAAATGTGGTCCGTACCGTGTAATAATTTAGTAGACGGGGAAAAAATGGTTCCTTGTCAAGCCCAGTTTCTCTCATTCTTACATGCACGTATCTTCATCTTCCTTTTTCTATTATTCCGGTTCTCAGCCGGGATGAATTCTTAGGCTGCAGTGCGGGAATTCTGCGTAGATGGGAGATCGAGCAGTTTTGGCCGGCCGTTCACAAGTTGTTTGAAAAAAAAAACAATGGAATTTACAAACCGTACTTTTAGATGCAGAAATGTGATCTTGTTTCTACGTGGGTAGTCACATGGTTGCATTGCTACTGGAATGTGCACTGATGCAAAATACACAAACTTAGAACAAGTTGTTGGTAGTCTGCAAGTGTTGTGGATCCTGGGGGATGCATATTTTAAAGTGTAAGTTTCACAATGTGCAAATTTTCAATTGCTGTAATCGCATTCTTCGCAGCGATGTAGTTCTTTAGTTCTACTCTCAGTAGGAATCATGAACACTGACTCTCAGATTTTGATGCAGGCTCACTATCACTACCACATCAGATCGTCTCTATTGTGAGGCACATCCGAGGCTTGTCAAAGGAAGGCCGACAAGCCTGAGGAACATGATTTTTGCCTTAGATGACGCATTGAATGCACTCGACCATGAAAATATGCGCTTCATCAAACTTATCACCTATCAAAAGGATCGGATCATAGATCACAGAAGAGCGATGATCGGGATTGAATGCCACAAAGAAGGATTGTAACTTGACAGGCAGAAGAGAGGAATCGGGAGCTTTTCTGCAATTAAACTGTTTTCAAGTTTGCAAAATTACAAACTATGGTAAGGTCACCTTGACTGGAATATAGCAAAAAGCAGAATCTTTCACTGATTTTTATGATACTCTCTCTGATGCATCTAAATCCCAGGTCTGCATTGCAAGAGTCGCATCTTGTAGGCAGACGCGTTTGTCGACTAACTCAGCGATTGATCATGACGGAATGACGGAAACTATTATACCAACAACATTTTAGCTTTAGTACTCTTCGTGATCTGGATTGACTTTGACATTCAATGCTTCCCCAAATTGACGTTCATTACATCATCAACTTTGTTAATAAATAATCAACAAGGTCGGCAAAGCAATTACACCAATTTACTACCGGAGGTTAGCTAATAATGACTGCATGTAGTTACAGCTGGCTTGTCAATTTTCCGCCATGACCGCAATATTGGCTGGTGGCATGAACGTTTTGACCTACAGGTATGAATGCCTCCTCGCCGTCCAAAGCTCGATGCTAAAAAGGCAAAGTACGGAGTGAAAGATACTAAGTTGCCGCATTGAGGGCTGATATTCTGGTGTGTCAAGTAAGTAGTTAGCCAACTACTCTGGCGGCAAAATGGGATAGTTAATATTGTTAATGAGAGATACTGTACAAGGTATTAACGGCATATGTGGGCTCGTAGGCCTGTAGTATTCATCCTCAATTGTTTTGGGAATATGTACCAAGGCTATATCAAGAGCATATGCTCGTGAACTTGTAGATCATAACGAAACACTTTTGATTTCACAGGATAACATTTCACTTTCGCCTTATTTTTCAACTAAGGTTTTTATTAACCAAGGCTTGATTACTTGCCACATGTCATCCAAAATGCAACTGACAACTATGTTCTAATGATAAGCCAAAGTATGTTTTGTTTACTCCGATTCAGTCTATTCTGGCCCTTCTGTGCTTACTTGTGAAGTCCAGTCTGTCGAAATCAAAATCGAAGGGCAAAGGTTTCATACTGTACAAAGTTGTTATGTTTATCTGTGGATATTTTGTAGCTCTGGAAGAAATGTGACAGATTCTCCAGAAGGCTTGATAGTAGAACGCAGTCACTGCATACGCTCATTAACCGAAGAAATTGTGACGACATATACGAAATTTACATTAGAATAGGCCTGAAATTGTGCCTGTAATCGTAGTTATTTTGAATGCTGAACTGTTCTAGATGATACAGAGCAATGTAGTGTTCCATAAGCCAAAGTTCATGTACTTAGTTTGAACGTTTCTGCAAACGCTTGACACCGGAAAAATCAAGGTTTAAAATCGCAAAAAACGTCCGCTAAACTAAATGGAAGTTAAGAACTTGAGATACGTAAACAAAGAACTTACTCTTGTGATTTCCTGCGATTTGCTCGTCGGTTTTGCCTCAATCAAAACTTGAACTGGAACTCATGCCATGCTATAATTGGAAAAATTTAGCAACCAGAACTGAATTATAGATTACGCACACATATACACTGAACACGTTATATGCGCTGGGATGTATAAGGTTATAGGTACGTGTACTGCACTTATTTCTGTTCTCTATTTGCAGTTTTCAAAGCGTTCACGGTTACGAACTCCGAGCCCCGAAACTGGAAAACAAGTTTTTTCAAACTTCTCATTGGAAACCGGATATGAACTCGACAAGGGAAAAAGTTCGCGGTTTCTTCTCCGTCAGCCTTGTTTAGAACAAGCGTTGTTTGGCAAGTTCTACTTTCACTTTGATTAGTTTCCAAGCCCGCACACGGCCTGCTTTCACCGAAACTTTATAGCGTTTTATATTCACAACTGCCGTGTCTCAAAGGAGAAATTCGCACACATTCGACAACTTAAGCCATAAAACTGTGGTTCGTGTGATGCGGGGCGACGCGGCTGGACGTTGATACGCAAAACTTCACTTTGTAGAGCGTCAAGTATGCCTCTTCCTTCTCCGCCTCTCAGATTTCCAACTGATTTCACCCGTCTGATGTCATCAGCACGGCTGAGTCAGGAATTTACCCACCAGAGTTATAACTGCCACAACGATTTGCTGTCCTCCTTCAGGAGAAATCAACCGTTCACCAAGAAAGGTATAATGAGTCGGTGGTCCAAAGTGGCAAAATCCCTTGTAGTTTTGTCGCCACACGGTGTCACTACAATGAGCCCTTCACCTCGCTGTGGTTCAGCTCCAGTGTTAATTTCTCGGCTAAGTGCAAGCCCCAAATGACGCATTCCGTGCTGCACAATAAGAACTGCAGCTGGGACAATTTGTCTCCACCGTCGTCACACTCTCATGACTCACCAGTACCAATTACTGTTAGCCTACACAGAACAATTTCGCCGACTCAAAACTCCCTCTTGTCCAAGTTCGGTTTTGTTTGGGTATAATACATTCAGACTGTCACTAGTTTTGACAAGATTCGAAGGCCAAAGCCACAATTCTTCCACATGCATTTCCCTAGTCTGAGGACATAAAATTAATTCACCAGAGGAGTTGTCGTCACAGCACAGTCTTGCAATCCCAAAGTGAGCAGCAGTTTCCCAACTCAGTTCGCCTTTAAATCGGTTAGACGTCCTTTTTCAGACGGTGTTGCGACAAAACAAGCACGTCATAACCATTACAACACCTGAGTTTGGCACTTAAGAATGATTTTTTGCCAATACGAGATTTAAATCGCTTTTGTACTTATTACAGTTCTAGGGGAACTGACGATGCTGAGTTATTGAATTTTAAATTACAAGATTGCCAGAAAAAAATGGGACCTAGCTTTAAATAATTGCTCACGCACGCCGGTAATCACTGGCGCTAATCAACAAGGTTGCATTGGAACTGGTGCTTTAAGCACACAGTGCGGTTCCCTCACTTCCCAATTTGCAAAGCTCCTCGATCTACTTCCTCTGCAAGCTAGCAAAGGCAATTTTGTTCCTCTGCACCACTTGCCCTTGATGTAACCACAGAGAGCTGGATGTTTTCCTTGGTGAAATTTGCACAGCAGAATTGTACATGAGACAGAGCTCAGCGCTGCTCCGTGCTCTTAAAAGATCTGACATCAAAACAGGACTGAGTGCTATTTCTGCACTACGGCAAGCCTATCTGAAACCAGATTCCGTACAACATGTAGGAGATGTTTCTAGCTTTCGATCTTGCGAAATCAGGCGCAAGCGGACAACGGAGAATTTCCTATGTCTCCGTGCCAATATATTACCCGTGTCGGGGCTTTGACTCTGCTCTGGCCCTGCTCTGCCTCAGCTAGTCTCAGCTCTTAAGTCGTGCAAAAGCTCGGGGATATTCCTAGTACAAGAGGACTGTAATCGCCTGTTTCCAGCACCGGACGCTGAAAATGGATAATTTGCAGTGTCTCTGTCCTTTAAATTTTAGCATGGATTTATAAAATGAGAGTGGACTTCTTTAGTCACGGAGAGTTTAACTCCTGGTGCAAGTTTGGCGGTACAAACTAAATCCATTCTGACTTGTTACAAAGTAAAGGTAAAAGTAATATGTCACTATAGAACCAGCAAGAATTTTGTAAGAGTGGAACCTTGAGTGGATGAAAGTAATAGAAAATTCTAACATGCGTTGGCCTGGGACGGAAATTAGAAATGTTCACCTGCAAAAGTATGTATTTGGATTAAACTTTTCATTACCTGAGCTCTGGACCGAGCCATGTTTACGAAGAGTCGACTAGGTGCTAGGTGGGTTTATGCAAACGAGTGAAACGGAGGGAGTGATGATACAGCTGACTGGTTTGTGACCAGGTTAAAGCTCCGTGTATGCATAATATTTACAGATCCGATGAGAACTGATATGCAATGGAGCCTTGTGTTACTGCTACACAGAGAGAGGAAGAGGGAAAACACCGAAGGAGAAAGTAGCGGAGGGAGAAAGTTGCATTTTCCTTGTTGCCAACCGTGCTGGAGAGAATCAAATCATGATGAGTGAAAGCACTACCTCTGCTAATGTTATGGCGGAGTGCCGACTGGAATTCGATTCCACCTAGTGAGCATGTCAAGAATTCCTTCTGTACATATCTATTCATGCGTCCTATGAGTGGCTGCACTTGTGAACTTGAGAATTTAAATGGTCTCAGATTTTCTCTCGGTCCATGTCCTATTTCGTAATGGTCATTGAACCGGTACATGAATTGGCACTTTGCTGGTCATTTGTCTTTGAACCACCAGTCCGTGAAGTCAATTTCACATCAGCGCTGAATGTTGATGCTGCGGTCAATCAGTCTTAGCACTTGAGGAACGGTAAGACGAAGACTTGAGACTAGAGGTTTGAAACTGTAACGGTTTATTTAAACCATTGACGTTATTTCGTTGCATACATAACGTTAACGAAGTTTTGGTAATCTACATCTACGTTGCATAAATATACAATTAAGTACAACACAAAAGGCGTCGGCCTAATATTCTCCAACTACAGAGTTACGCGAAAGCGATCGAAGTAGGGAACAGAAACATCACAATTTACACCGTTGAATAATAAAGCGTGAACAAATATAGTTTTT
>VRMD01002225.1:0-13890 GCA_009872375.1 Sminthurides bifidus | reverse complement strand
GGCCTAAAAGTACATATGGAAAGTTGCAATGCAACTGCATTGGCTATGAGACAGGGCTGGTTTGTGCACCTTGATTGCGAAGTCGATCTGTTCTATTAGCAATCAAAAGAATAGGAACAAAGTGAAAAAGTTCAAGCTAAACTCGAAGTCCATAAAACTATTGTAACAAGTGCTGCGATTAGGTAGGGCTATTGTAATTGAGTTCTATAGACTGCCACGCCTGGCATGTATTGCTTGCTGGCATTCAAGCAACCGCCGGACTGATGCCAGCTAGACAATTAAGCGTCACCGGGTTCAACCTACTGCAAAATGCTGTGGTGATATTTGCTTTTCAAAGAATGTTGGCTCGAACGTTTTTCTATGATGGCGAATCCCACCACTGTGCAAAAATTGGAAAAGAAGCAGAACTGAGAGTATACCGCAAAAAGCGTCGTTTTTTGAGGTGCTCCAGTGGCAAGTGTAAACGGAAACGTACGATAAGGCTCGTCATGAAACATCCTCGAGCCTGTCAATGTTCATCCGTGATAACCAGGAAGTACTGCAGTTTTGTGAAGTAGGATAAACTTATTGTTATTCAGCGAGACTACTTTTACAAGTACGTTTCCGACACCCAAGATTTTCCGTCTCTGTCAAGGGAAACCATAACATGAATATTTTAGTCACACTAGTGTTAATAATCAGTTCATCTGCCTACGAGATCGAAGGAGCGAAGTATTCAGTGAAAGAAGCCTCAAATCTAGTGCTCAAGACCAACGTTTGCCACAATATTCCAGGAGTAGATGTAATAGGAAATCCTCAAGATAACGAGACACCTCTAAAATCAACTATTTACCGTGTACTAGGCGTTTCTGGAAGGAACGATGCCCACGTTCTTGCTCTAGATATTTCAGCGACGAGGGGATTTTCTTTCAACTTTTTGGTCGTCCAAGCGTTAAATCAAGATGGTATCCCTTCAGGGCATTATATACATTATCCATGTGCAGATGCAAAAACTGGCAGAGGACGTCATGTCATCGATTCGTATTGCTCCAAGCAAGGCGAGAAGGATGATTTGTCCAAATCGTTTGGAGTAAGCCCAATCTCTTAAATTAGATTTTGATGGAGATGCAATATACATAAGGCTACCAGAAATGATTATTCATACTTTTCAGACCACCCGTTTCATGTATTCTGTGCCGTTTGAAAGTCAGCAGCTGCGTACATCCGACGGAGTTTTTTGGTTGTGGAGCAGGAACGATAAAAATGTGCTCAAAGATGGCGACCGTCCTCCTAAACGAATTCAGTTCCTATTTACTGCTGCAAGAAATCTTGCTAACGGAAAATCCGACTATTATAATGCTCGCAGTCGCGTTGTAGATTTCAAGCACCACTTCGAGCCTCTGGAAGATCTAGATGAGTTTACGGAAGATTTTTGCTATGCAAAACCTGTAGGGTCTGCCGTGGAAAATGGCGTATTCTTGTCCAAAAATCAAACTGACATACCTCTCAACGATTTATTTTGGAGCCACGTCGTAGAAAAAAGTAATGCATGAGTTTTAGTCAACAAATTCATAATCCTGTATTTAAGATTTCCA
Source organism: Sminthurides bifidus (assembly GCA_009872375.1). Taxonomy (NCBI): domain Eukaryota; kingdom Metazoa; phylum Arthropoda; class Collembola; order Symphypleona; family Sminthurididae; genus Sminthurides; species Sminthurides bifidus. Next base: position 12,316 of record VRMD01002225.1, on the reverse strand, counting down.
TTCTTTGCACTTAATCACAATCGTCCCTTCTTGGCTGCAATAGTAGCCACTCCTGCTTTTGCAACGACCATTGCCATGAATTTTATTGAAACAGGACCACCAGTCATCCCGTTGATTCTCCCTGTGAAAATGATAACCACCCAATCAATAGGCACCGCTGCAGCAACAACTAATTCGACTTTGAAGCCATCTTCTGCAATTACAACTTTTAAAACCACAACTTCTACGACAACAACTTCGAAGTCCACCACTGCATCTCCAGTGTCTACAACTACAACTTCAGCGTTAACAGCTACACCCACAACTCCAAGGTCAACAACCGCAAGCTCGAAGACAATTTCAACTTCAACTTCTACAACTCCCCTGTCCACTGCCACAATTCAGACCTCGACAACCACGAAGTCGACAACAACTACTACAACGTCGACGACCACAAGTTCGAAACGGACGAGCACAACAGCAGGGTTCTTCAGCACATCAACAACTGAACTTTTGGAGTTCAACGAAGAAGGAACGTCAGAAGGCTCGGTACCAGATTTTTGCAAGCATCCCGATAATCCCACATGCGAAAACCACTGCTACGAAAACTGGGAGGAGAATTGTATAATTTGTGCCCAAATACTGTGCGCAGCTGCGGTTAATGAGGAAGTATGTAGTCAAACCCTCATGGAAGGGTGTTTGCAAACTCGTACTGGTCTATGTGCCACTCTTTGTCCAGATGAAACAGAAGATAACGAAGAAATAGAAATAACCATTGAGCTTGAGATTAGTTACACGGAGTTGGCTGTATCAAATGTTTATGATGGATGTCGAATGAGTAAAGGATGTATCGAGGATCATCCAGGTTGCGCTAGTACTCAGTCATGCGACGTCTTGGCAACATACACAAAGTGGCACGATAAAGGTCCAGATTACTACAAATTCGAACTCTTGGGAACCTATGAAAACGGTCAGGGTTACGTTGCTATGGGCCTCTCAACGGACATGTACATGGTTAGGATTACCTGTACGGATTTATGCATGATTTTTTGCTGACCAAATTGATGAACCCATTTAATGTTTTCGGCTATTCTTGTAGGGAGACGACAGTGTGGTGGAATGCATGGCGGACCAAGAAGGTCGCACTGGTGTGTTCGAATCTTGGAACCAGAAGAATCATAAAAACACAAGGCTTGTAAGTCATATCAACCCAAGTAACAATGCTTTAATCGTGGACTAGACTCAAGTGTTGTACTCCGTCAATGTTTCACCATAGGCTGGGACGTCTTGCGGGGTTAGCGGTTTCGGGTCGGTCACAGACTGCAACGTCTCTGTTGTTAACGGGAAACTGCTGTGTAGCTTCTTTAAGCCAGCTCGCACCAAAGTCATGAATCAAATGTTTGATTTGGATGAGCAATCTTATCATATTTTGACCGCTCATGGTAGCGAAATGGAGATTTCTTCATCCGTGTCATTATCGTACGAACGAACAGAAGTATTTCTAGAGAATCAGCAAAATAATTTACCTCAGCGTAATCGGCGTAAGTTTAGTTTTCATTGGGGCGGATCCTGCATTACTCATCATGACTTCACTACTTATGAATCCGTTTTTAAGGCAATGTTTCATGCAGGTCACATCAACAAACTGCGGCAAAATAGAACCATTTTCCAAGTCTTCAGTCCGACAAGAGGTACGTCTTCCAAGCTCCCGGCCAAAAGGAAAGATGTCTTTGACATTACTCGAAGAAAGCGTAAGTTCTTCAAAACTGATATTTATCAGTTCTCATTTTCTTGATTTCCGACGCTGATCAAAGATTATTCTCACAGGAGAGGCTAGACATCGAGAAGGACATAATTCGGGTGAAGACGAGAAGGTTGACAGCTCCGAAACAACTACTCTTTCAGCAACGACTAAGCACAGAGGACCCTCAACAACAAAGAAAACAACAAGGAAGGTGACGACTCCACGGCTAACTAAGCCAACGACAAGGACCCCACAACCGCCTCCACCGACCGTCAAACCCCCATGGCCGACAACGCCTAAGGTCCTACCACCTGTCACTATGTACGGTTCCGAAGAAACCACGTCAGCTGCTAATCCCACCGAAGCAAATTCGAATTTGTTCGTTTTTGACCCAGAGCGGAAGATTGGCAAACATAGAAGAAGTTATTCCACAGACATTCCAATAGATCTTTCCAGGAATATGGAACAGGTAATCCAAAAATTGCAACCATTTGCACTATAGAGAAACGGATAAACTTGTGCTGTTGATCTAGAACAGGTACACAAGGCGCAGTTGTGGCTTTAAGCTTTCAATGCTCATTGACGGTTACAGGTCGATAGTGGTGTAATTTATCGGAAGCTCCACGGAATCTTGATGTTGGTTGCCTGGATTGTCTATATTCCAAATGCTCATTTCATCGTCAGATACTTTCGAGAAACATGGATGGATGTAACGTATGTCAACAGACCATACTGGTTTGTGGTGCGTCTAAAATTTTCGCTTTTTCGCAATGTTTATGATATTTGTGCACGACTTGTAAACTAAACGTTGCATCACATCTTTACAGGCTCACGTTACTCTCGTAACGCTTGGAGTTTTATTTTGCGTGTACGCTTTTGGTTTTACCATCGTGTATCGAATTGGGCACAACAAGTCAATTCCGAGCTACCCACAAGCAGTCATGCACATGGCTTTAGGTTATATCACTTTAGCGGGTCTCGCCATTCAGGTTATCACTGGAATATTGCGAGATCGACAGAGTGAGAAACAAACAGCTCTGAATGTAATTCACTTTCTCTCTGGAACCATTAGCTATTTTGTTGCATGTAAGTTCTCAAACTGCTCACAGTACAGCGTTCAGGGATTGACAGCTCACCTCGTGGTACACGATAATAAGGGTGATTAATGTCTTGCAACGTTTTTTTTCAGTATTTATATTCATGACCTCCAATCAGTTAAGAAACTCTTACCTGTTTTGTGACGTCCCAATATTAATCTGGATGTGGTGCTTTTGGTCCGCCTTTTGGCATGTTACAATCAGCGTAAGCTTCGACAATCAAATAGCTTCAATTGAGCGCTTATAGTTGATGCGATAGCTTAACGTACATTTACTGTAAATGGCTACCTTCTTTTCTACAGGTTCAGATGTTCCGCATCAATATGCTAGAGGGGAAAAAGTCCTGGGTCATATTTCACCCTTGGCTGCTACCTAAGACCTATTACGGTGGAGAGATGCCCGTAAAACCGCTGCTTATAACTCGTTTAACCGGCTACTCCTAGATGAAAAATTCTTTACAAATATTGATTTTATCGCACAGGGTCAGTGGTTCCGTATCGTCGTGTTTGCGTTCCATGCCGCCGGATCGTGTATTGCTGCCACGCTCTTCGCCTTGCCCTACCTGGTTTCGGTTTTTACGTGCATTTGCGAATTTTTTATGTGCTTTTACAATTATTAGGCCTTACGCGTCACTTCAAATTTTCCCAGACGATGGATTTAGAAGAAATATCAGACTGAACTATAATAAGTTAACCTCTTGCTGTGTATAAAAAAAATTAGTTACATTAGAGTCTATAGAGTGACTAGGTCTCTCTCAAACGTTGAGTCTTACATGGCGTCATGACAGTTTTGTAACAAGACGTAGACTTAAAATGTAGTGACAAGTACATTAAGAATTGACAAAGCCGACCACACGGTTTATATAGCCGGGTTTAAATAGCCGGGTTAGTTATTTACTGTTACGTGAACTGTGTCCTGTTGGTTTATTTGTATGAAATAGGCATGAGTTTATGGTGTTAGCATTATGATACTATAATTATTTTATGCCAGGCATTTGAAGCTGCCGTTTAGTGTAACGTTAAGTTTAGAAAACATTCATGAAGTAAATACGATGCGTTTTGAGTAAAGGAATTCAAAAGGCCGTTTATGAATACAAATAAGGAGATGACCCATCCACAAGCTTTGTCCTCCACCACACCCACAGTCCTTGAGTTGGGTCAGCACTAATTTAGTTCAATAGCATGATGACATGCAAGCATCAAATTAGGCGTCCCGGGTCAAAGTTACTTTAACCAACAAGTTAAAGATCGACCGAAGCGTTTTTGCTGTTATACTTCGTATTGGTTTGCATCATCTTCCGGCAGTGAGGAGCTTTTCGGCATTTGCAGAAGTGCTAGGTTCTAACGGCGATTGAGATAAAATAGCCAAATTAGCTGTTTAGATGCGTTTAATTGGGCCCTCAATTTACTCTCACACCCAGCGGCAGCTCGCATGTTAAGCATTTTTGAATAATCAATTTAACATTTCTAATTTATCTTTTTCATATCATCGATTTTAAACGTTGCACTTTTTCACTCTGCCCCAGCCCGAAAGAAGAGGAGGGAAACTCGTACGCAGCACCGTCGTATGTTTGTATGTATACGCATAGACAGAATAGAACGCACGTTTAGAAGGACATAGCTTTATTTTTCGGATTTAGTATCAAGGATTTAATTTAATTCAATATTTGTCAATTCAAGAGCTTTTGGATTCCTAAAAAAACTCAGCAAAATATTTGCTGATACATATTTTTTAGAAAAACGTATGCTCTGAAGTGTCATAGACTGTACTGCATGCCTGAAGCAAATAAATTCCAGGTATGTTTTCAACAAGCCGGCATTATCACGATGATGTTGGATGTGTTTGCGAAGTTAAAACTGATACCACATTGAATTGTCAATCTAATTTTACGCGGAATGAATGGTCATCGTTAGGTTTATTGTTACATCTATCATTTAATATTGCGTTTTTATCTGTATTTAACAGGCTGGCGATGTCTCGAACCAATTTAGCTGAGACAGCATTACTTGCCCGTTTGAGAGACAAGTTAAATGCGGATGGTGTCAAGTTATGGAGTGAGCCTTTTTATGACGAAAGTTTGAAAACGCCGAAGGATGGAGAGATATTGGTAAGGCTTTGTTTGGTGTTATTTACATTTATTGTAAGTTCTTGACATTTTTAAGAGAATGATAGTCTTAATGTTACTCGTGTTCATACAGTCCTTGGCAGCCCGTTATGCCACAGAAATTGAAGCTACTGAAGAGGAAGTGATTGATTGCTTGTACAATCTGCAAAGAAAGGCCTTAGAGCGATTAGAGGAACGAGACTTATTTAAAGAAACTGGACTGTCAACGGTACGGATCAAGTTAACTGGTGCGCCACCGGAGATGCAGGGTATTGTGGACAGGCTGAGGGTTAACTTGAGTCAGCGGAACGGCGGAGATCTGAAGAAAGAGATCGCAGAACTGTTATCCTGCAGTGTAGCTAAGCTAAAGCTCATTAGTCATGGCAGAGTTGTAGATGAAAACCAAAACTTGGAGATGCAGAACATAAAGAACGGGAGTCAAGTCATGGTGATATTTCTTCAAGTTGATGAGAGCACGTTCCAGGTATTCGAAATAACCTCTAATACCGTTTGTTTCTCCTTGGTACTATGCGCTGCATGCCTTACGTTAAGTCATTGTCTGATAACAGAATGAGGAAGATAACCTCCGTCAACTTCAAGAAACTAAAGACTCGGCAAATTATTTAGCCTCACTTCGGGATAATGCTGATACAGCTACGCTGCAGGTACTTATGTAGTCATAAAAGATGTTAATTGGATGATTTGTGGGGAGATACATTTTTAATTCCTCATTCAATGTCTTCATGAAGGTGGCAGACCAAACCGGTAAAACATTTATATTTACCGGAATCGGAAAAGCGTAATTTAGCTGTGGCTTTGGCTTTACATGAAAAAGGCCGGGCAGCTCTGAAATCGAACGAATTTTCGAAGGCCTTGGTATTTCTGCTGGAGGCTGATAGCGTATACAGGTACGGTATTTAAAACTACTTTCGCTTAAAATTTTGAATTAAAAACTTTTCAATGAAAACTATCACTATTTAATTGAATTGAATCTAATGACGAGGAACGTATGCATACAATTGGATGTGTTGCGATCTATGTAATTTGCCTGCTTTCGATTATTTTGAACAGCCAGTGCCAGTCCAGTTTGCTTGATCGGGTGGACAATTATGGAATTCTCAACCTAGACATCGCCTGGTGTTATTTGTGCCTAGAAAGCATCGCAGAGCTACTCTCAGGTGGACATGAGATTGAGTCAAAGTGAGCAAGCTCTCAAGCGCTCGTATGGTGACAACATGGAACGTGTTCTTGCCTTAAAGGGATCAAATGGTTAGTTTTCATCTATCTGATATATTTGTTAAGCAAAGGCGGCAACTTTTGGACAAATGATGGCAATAGCTGCTGTTCTTGTAGGATGGGAAGCGGCTTTATTTATTCGATTACACTTGTTGCAAGGAATTGTGGCTTATCATCAAGGTCACATAGAGCGCTCCAAGTTTTTATTGAAAACCGTGGATCAAGAAATTAAACGATTGCAAGTTTCTGATGAGCAATTAGCACAGCTAATTAATATGGGTATGGTGAGAATCAAGTCTTGAGCCATATAAATCACGTCTTATGCTAAACTTATGCTACTGCCTCATCTCCTTTATTGCGGGGCAGGCTATTCCTCAGAAGACGCAAAATTAGCTTTGAGGACCACCTTTGGTGATGTTTCAGCAGCCGTTAACTGGATTATTCGCAAGCGAGAAGACGAAGCCGAAGCCGAGGTGCAGAACAGAGAAGATTCAAAACGACGTAGGATGGAAAAGAAATTAGGACTTTGCGATAACGGTGAACCCGTAAGCTATTCAGCGTTGGTTTAAAAAAATCGTTACCCCCTATAAGATTTGAGATCACATCACAATGATGATATTTTTTTGCAGGTCAGCTACACTATTTGGGCCAGTATGAAAGAAATGGGTTTTAATGGTGTGGTAGCAGCAGCAGCCTTGCGCCGCAGCAACAATAATATTGATAACGCCCTAGTGTTAGTCAATGATAACCAGTTCATAACTGATGAGATCATTAGAATATCTTCGGTACTGGCCGAAAACCCTGCAAGAGCCGCAAATTCCAACTTTCAAGATTCCGCTTTCCTCTAATCAACCGTCCACATCAACATCCCCTCCTTCGACCTCGAGCGGCAACGCTGGCGTCGACGCATTGGATCGGTTAGAAAACGAATGGTTAGCTTATAGTCTGGCTGACGATCGTCTCTCTGAGGAGGAGAGGCTGAGATCTCGACAGGCACACAAAGCTCTAGCGAAAGACTCCTGCTCTGAAGCAGAATATATAGATCTGAACATGTCTTCTGAAAGTAGCTACATACAGCAGTACAAAGAATTGCTTCACATGTAATGATGGTTCGGAGGGTAATATCACAGTTCTATTTGAGTCTTATTTATGTAAGACAGAAAAAAGTCAAATTTGTGTAAGCTAAAAAATATATTGAAATGGGCACTGATGCATCCGCTATGAGCAGCACGAGTGCAGTTGCTTGTACCAGGCAACGCCTGTAGGACTCATTTCTTCCAAAGTTAGAGGAACAATAGACTGAGTGGCTTCCAAATTAGCCAGGAACTCTACATAATCGATGTCCTTCTTGTTGCCACGTATTACCTGAAGAGCGTATTTTATATATTAATGCTAAAGTACACTGAATCCAACCAACAGCATTGATCGATGATGGTTTTACCTGATATCGCTTGCAAATCGCATGGAACTCGTTAGGGGTTAGGTAACCAGCCAGGCCGACCGTTTGCAGAACGCGATGAAACTGATCTTCAGAAACTAGGCCAGCATGAGGATGGTCAAAGTCTTGGAACATTGGTTTAATCTACAGTAAAAAAGAATCATTGTTACCATTACCAGGGATACGATTGTAAGCATCTTGATTTTCCATTATGTCTTCGAAGCGAAATTCTATGTATCTTAGTTATTCTTGACTTTTTGGAATAAAAACTTGGAATTTAGTTATTTTTTTTTCTACTTACTGCAATTCGACGATGGTGTGCTTGCCGTGCCAATCTCCTCATTCCGTCCGTGAAATAGCAGAAATCTTGTTCTAGCATCACTTTGTCATAATCCATTTCTCTCAGTGGATGCCATTCCTGAGGAGTTATTCTTGGCGCTTTCTCAAGGTTGAAAATCGTGAAGCATGTCTCGATTGCTTCATTCAAGCACCGCCATTCGATCTCTAGTGGATCTTCCGGCGATTGGAAACTACAAGATCAGAACTTTTGTGAGTACAATGCACCATGCAGTCTACACCTTCTCTAGAAGCGTCAGTTTTCACAGTAAAAGCCAACTTACCAGCAAATAAGAGTGTCCACTTCCGCAGGCGTGAGTTCAAACCCAGCTCTATCCATTGCTCGATGAAAGTCAATGATCTTAATCCGATCGTGATGGAATAAGTCATGGTCAAGCAGAAAATCTTTAAGCTTGGGTCGACAGCGAACCATCTAATTTCAAGTGCAACAATACAAGTTACTGTATCGTCCTCTCTCAATGCTTCAAAGCCTATTGGTAGCATAGATTATTAATGAATTACAAGGTATCCATAGAGAGCTTACTCGTGCTTGAATTTTATACATGATGCGTTGTATGTCACGTTCAATCCATTTTGGAGGAGGAGGCAGCATTGTCATTCGATAAAGTCGTCCCTGTTTGTAGCGTTGATACTGCAAATAATTAGCAACAACATAAAAATCTGACCGTTCAATTGAAGCTTTTACAGCGCCGTAGGATTCAATTCAGAAATTGTGATTGTGAATGACCACACGCTTACCCATCCACAATCTTCTGGCTTCGGCTCAATATCAGCCATTAACTTGAGATAGTTGAATCCGTTTTCATCGTAGTATTTCATACTTAAGGCGTCGATTTCTTCATCCGAGAAGTTGTAGTTTAGCATGGTCAATGTTTGTTTAAACTGCTGCCGACTAATATATCCATTGTTCACCCTGAAAGATGAGTTACAAATCCTTGTTGCCACAAAAACTGAGTACTGAGAACGCACCAATTGCCATTTCCACCCTCATAGCCATTTTATAGGCAAGTTTTAAAGTAGAACACTTGCTTTCTTAATCAGTTAGCTTACTTTGTCAAACCCCTGAAAGAAATACTTAATGTTGCAGTTTTCGATTTCCACCCGGCTCTTCAGCCTAGCCAATGCACAGCATGCCAACTTGATGTATTTTTGAGGCAAATCGTCCAATCCTAATTTGCCTTTTGCAGGCAATTCCACAATATCACGTACTTGTGGTGACAGGTGTAACGGGTTTTTCTCCAGTCCCTTCTGTATGAAGACTAAAGGCCAAAATCCGTCAAGTAAAAGAGTTACTGAAGAAATGCAGCGGTTCTTGAACAGTTTTGTACTAACTAATACGTCCGTCATAGCTTACCTGATTCAATATCGCTTTCAAACTTTCTCCAACAGACACGATTAACATCTTCTGGAAGTCGATAGAAATTAACCAAAGCATCAAATTCTCCTTCTGTCAAGTTCAGTCTTCCTAAGACACAAACTCCCATGTCTGACAATCCCCGCCGGAATTGATTCGCCGATACACAGCCAGTATGCAGTGGATCGTAATCCTGGGGAGTCGAGAAAATGTATTTAAATCTAGTAGTAGTTTGTTTAACTACCAGTATTGGAATTCTCCTTGTATTTGAAATGGAAACCTTGAAAAAATCTTTTGCTCGGATTTGGTATCTGTATAAGAATTGTTGCAGCCGCTCCATTAGGGCTTTAAGATCCGTCCAATCGCTTTCACAACGTAGAATCTCTACCTCAGAAGTATTTGATACCGGATTTGCAGAGGGCTTTCCAGCAGGTGGGCTCAAGCCCACACAGCCCCCGTATCGCTGTCCCGGTATGGCGTTTAAGCGCTTAGAAACGTAATCATATCCAAAGACTGGAGGCTTGCCACTTCCACCCACAATGGGGCCTCCTTCGTAAAACCTAGAAGCGTCATTAGGCATACAGCGACCTTTCTTGTGCTCAGCTTCTGTAGCACAAATACATTTGCCAGGCAGGTAGGCTGAGTTGGTAGCCCAAGCCCCACAATGGGTTGTTTTCTTCACCAAATCCTTCGGACCATCTGCCTAAGAAGCACAGCAGGATAAGAGATTTTGCATCTTTTGATTGCACAATACAATGCATTTTAATGGCACGTTGGCAGCTATGACCATACCCCTACGATCCTTTCCGGAAATTTAGGACAGAGCATTTCGTGGAATTTGTTGTCCAAATCTTCAACCAGGGCAAGGAAGTTAACATTGAGACCTTGCATAGAATATTTCTTGCACAAAAGGTTAAAGTCCGATTCAACCAGGCTAGTTCCCAAATACTCCAAGAATCTCCGTAAATGAGGGACTGTTGTTTCTCCAGTTTGTCGATACGCGAACTTGTGAAATATGGCGCTTAATGTCGTTAATATGCTTCGGCTCGCTCTAGTAACGATTTTGCAAAGTATTTCCTCCACTTTCAGCTCATCAGGCTCGCATAGCTGATTAACAATTCTTGGAATCTTGAGTTTCTTCTCTGTTTGTGATGTAGTCTTTTTGAATCTGCTCTTGAATGCCCAGAGCTATTTTTCACAAAACGTGAACATGAGTTAAGTTTATGAGCCTTGGTGACCTACTTAAGTTAGACACCGACTGGATATAAGCATGGACGGAGTTCTAACTTAGAGTTTTGATTTATTTCTGTTACATCTTACTTGACTCAAACATGTCAGAAAATCGTTTGTAGTCAATTTTGTCCCCGCAGGCGCGGTAGTAATTTGTCAAAGCATCCAATTCTAAATCAGTTAACCCTGCTTCTGGTATCAGCCTCTGTTTCAGGATACATTGAAAGTTTTTCTCTGGAAGTTAAATCATTCTGTAAAACAAAGCGCTTGTACAGCAAGAATTAACTTCTTTCAATTCAAGGCATTACCGTCCACTAAACCAGTTCCAGCGGGGTCGCAGCATCGAAATAAATCCGTGATCTTAATGCGTAACCTGTAGTAAGCGGTGCGGAGACGTTCCAGTATTACAGGAATCGGTGGCATCGTGCCATAAACCGGTTTGCCACAATACTATTTTGGGTATATGAAAAGGCTCTTTGGTCACTCGTTACATAAATCCGGTCTTGACGGAAAAAACTTAACTACTTTTTTAAGAGAACCCAATGCGGAAAATCTGAGACTGAGAGAACAAATTAAGGCGACTTGTTCTTACACGGAGAGGCAAATTTCGAACAATTGGAAAAGGGACGGATGAAGCGCATTCTCTCAACGTTTGGGCCATGTTTTCATCTGTGAATTAAATAGAACAACGTCCTTGCTTATTTGCATTGACAGAGGGAAATAGCTGGTAGCGGTAATTTAGTGGCTGAAGACAAGGTATAAAGTGAAACTTACCGGTCAACATCAAGTTATGCAAACGTTTGTAGCAAATCATGTTATCCGGCATCCTGAACAATTCGGTGACAGCGTTGATCACCTCCGGACTGAAACCGCAGGTGCAGGCGAATCTCTCGTTCATCATACATTTGAAAACGTGTTCTATGGATCAGTTCATTGAAGGTATTAGTTGCAGTAGGTGATTTTTTATAATGGGGAAATTCTGCTGCTGCAGATTTAAGCAAATTGTCTTCGTACCTGAAACTGTGCCCCATTCGAGTGGGTCGTCCTTTTCGAAAATGTTGGAGATGTTCCATCCATTTTGCCGAACGACATTCCTCATCCGCGTCAAGTATTCCGGCAGACATGGCTTCAGCCCATACGCGTCCAAGCACTTTCGTGTAGTTCGTAAAATCATTAGCAGTGGTCAATAAATCTATCAAGGGGGCAAAATTTGCAAGTCTTACCTCTGGCTGGAGAACTGGCACTGGTTTGTCCAAGTTTGCCATTTCTGCCCTTACTCAACGAATAATTTCAGGACTTCATTGAAGTTTGTGTTGACCCAAAACTAACAAATCCTTGCCGGAGCATCTATGGCCTAGAGGAGGCCAGGTCCTACTACCGACGGTTGGTGATGCTTTAGAGTGGTCAATAGTGAGAAGGTACATTTAAAGCATCTGGACTACCACCACAGCTGGTATCATAGTTTTAATTTAGTGACTTGATTCAGTATACCGTTGAAGCACCGAAAGCCCGCTGCAAACCTTTAGGGTTCCATAGAAACGAGATGTTTGCTTTGCGTAGCTGGTCATGGACAAGATTCATGAATGATGGGAAACAGAAGGATCGAGGTTTATACCGGTTTTTTTAGCTGATGAACCCTAATGAATCGTTCTTTTCGTGAAAACAAATGCGTTGCATAATATCGTGGAAGAATTAACGCCAGCTGAAATGACTCGCCTAAGACCAAATGGCCAGAAACCGCTAAAGGGCATTAGTTTTATTCAAAAGCTGCTGAGTT
>VRMD01002224.1:0-13906 GCA_009872375.1 Sminthurides bifidus | reverse complement strand
AATGCTAAATGATTAGCTGGAGAATCCATGAAAATATATTGACTGAGGCAAACCGGTCGGATAAAATAAGATCTCGTTCATAAATTAAGCACAGCATTGATTCCAATACCACCACCTCTTCGGAATCTCAATCATCGGGTATTATTTTTTTCCTTAGGTCGTGACTGCTGTGTTTTACAAAGGATGCTTCGGGAGGTGAGGTGGGTAACGTTTCTTATTAGGTCCAAACACTGAGGTAGCCACTAAAGTAATATCGAAACTGAAGATTTTTACCTTGGAGAGTGAATATTTTTAGGGGTTGTATGTTCCTGTTGATGTTCTCCAATCTTAGCCCAAAACTCGTGTATCGAGCATCAACTTATCTCCAACTTGAGGATTAACTAAACGGGATGCTAGTCGAACATGAATGATAGTGCGTCACATTTAATTCTGTTTCGTCATGCCACATGTCATAAAAAGATGAACAAGGCTGCTTACTGAAAGCCTTGACAATCACGGGACTTATGCATACAGTAATGATTCAATGATGGGACTTATCACCTGGGGATGTTATCGTTTTCATGTTGACTTTTTTTCAACCCCCTGCATTTACTCCAGGTGGGTCTTATTGCTCATGCATCTCATGAGGGAGGCAGGTATTCACTGATAACGTTTTGGTGTCAGCAATGGTTACTTAGAATCACTGTTACTTTCCTTATTCCTGTCAGTTCAGATTTTCTTCGCAGTATGTACATATGCTGGCATTAGGGCTGTAGGAAAATATTTCAGAATATTCACACAAACTCCAGCAGTATTTCAGATTGTCTAGCCCAATCCTCTCGGGAGTAGATCAAGATGCCAAAACTGGCTAGAAACTTGTCGACCTGGATTCGTATTTGGGATTCAATCAGTTTGCAAGGAGGGTGAGTAAGGACTATCTCTTCTTTCTTAAGTTCCATGCCTTCCATTTCTTTACTACCTGCTGTCGAACATGATTTAGGAACACGCACCTGAAGCTAATTACAGGTAGAATCAGAAGCGAGAGAAAATTCTGCAAAAAAAGCCTCCCTGAATCAAAAAGTTCGCCCTCAATCTTCAATTTTGCATGGACGGAACCACAGATCCCTGAACTCTAATGCTGGAAGCAAAACACCCGTATCTTGTTACCCCTCAAGGCAATTCAACGAGAAGCCTGTCTGAGCTCCCGGATTCGGCAGCTCGATGAATAGATTTGTTTGGCAAAAATCTAGCGAAAACTGAAGACGTGAATAGAATTCTAAGAGTTATGAACATCATCTACCTACTTTCTCCTCTCTCTTTGTCTTTCTACTCCAGCCTGGCTTTAACAATGAGGGGATTTTAAAACATGTTTCCTTCCTTTCTCCGGTGTAAGCAACAGGGTTTTAAATCCGCCATCTCCTGACGTACACAAACTCGCTCCCATTCATCTTTAATATTCTTGAAGGACGCGGTCATAAACCTCCTGCTTTATGGCCCAAATTCATCCTCTTTATTTTTCAACCTTTCATCAATGTTATTCGGGGAAAAAACCTGTCTTTCACTCCCATCCTTTGGAAACCACCGAGCAAGTTAAGTACTAAAGGCCAATTTGGTTATTCAAGCCAACTTGCTCTCAATCAAAATCAAGACAGCACTTCGTCTCTTTTAATCACAGGCTTCTTCAGCCCCGTTTCCAGACGGCATTTCAATCCGGTGATTTTTCTCAGCTTTGGCGATTTATTGACTCGAGCAGTTCTGATTACCACTCGACTTTCAGGTCCTTTATAACAAAGACTTGAATTTCTAAAATCTGCATTCTACGCTCGACATCTTCAGTAAGCAGACTTTATCCAAGAACTGACTGAAATCAACATAAACAAGGGCGGCTGCCGTGGTGTTTGCCACACCATGATAATTAACTTTAGCAATGGCATTACACTGTGAAGGTGGAGGGCACAAGGTTTGCGAAATCGCTTCATTAAGATTCGCTCTTCCGGATAACGGTTCCCACCTCCTCCATTTCCGGAACGGAGGGCCGCGTTCAACTAAGCACGTGCTTCGACTAATTGCTCGATGGAGATCAAGGTGTGGAACAAGCCGAGCCAACAACATCAGTTATCAGCCCCCTCCTGGAAACAGTGATGGCAAATGCAAATATTTAACCAGCGGCCGGAAATATTACGAGCCACGGCTATGGGAAGAGGCAACGGTGAAGAGTGCCATGTGGTCAGGGTGCGGGCTCACTCGCCCTTCGGAACGTTACAGGCAACGCGGCTTCGTCGTTATGTTGTAACGATAATGATTGCGGAATCGCCCTCCTAGCCGGCAAAACAAACACGGAGAACGAGAATTGCCACGAAAACTCTCCGGACCAAAATAAATATTCACACAGACTGGAGTCACTAATAGAACTAACGACGTGTTAAAAATATGCTCCAGTCCCTCTTCATAAGCAAATCCAGTCCAATTTCCGCATCCGCAGCTAGCATGCTCCCATGAAGTGGATACATTCTCTTTTCGCATTACGCGTATAAGCTAAACGGGATTTGCTAGATGGGTGCATAAACTTCAATTTTAAATTACTAGAAAAAATGCTGCCTCAACTTCAGACAAGTGTCGCAGAGCAAACAGGGTTAAAGTGGTTGGCGCATTAAACAAAGACAATTTCAGCGTGCAATACTAACGAGAGAATCCACTTCTGCATCACCTCCGACAAAACGAGAAGGTGTCACCAATGAAGCTAGGGTTTTGCTAACGGAGCTTTACGTAGTCTACGACCCACGACCGAAAATAGGAGAGACGATAGATAGGCAATAGCCAGTAGAGCTCGAACCGGGAAACCGAGAACAAATTGTATACTTGTTGGAAAAGAAAACCACCAAATTCAATAAGATTATCTTCACCAACCCTCCACTCCACTGATAGAGTTGCCATCCCTCCTGAACTCTATCAGGAAGGGAAAGCGGAACAGTAACACGGTTAAAAACACTATCTCAGTTTGCATAGCTGGGAAACTCGGGAAACAACACAAGTATTCAATCTACCTCATCCAATCACATCTGGAGCCTCGATTGAATTTCCTTGTAATACAGCGACTTCATCTTCCTCCGTCTCTCAGTACTTGCAGTAATGCAAATAGGCGAGAAAGTTATTGCCACGTGGGAACTTTGGTAAGGTAGGAGGTGATACGGAGACTCGTTCTGTCACTGATTACGACACTGCACCAGTTCATCTCCCCTGACACGGCAATTGACACAGATAAAACTTGCCTTATTTCTTGTAGTTGCCCAATTTACTTACGGTGAGTACACACAAGAGGCCTAATTCAATTCCACAAGCTGAATCTAAGGCCACGCAAGCACCATAACACCGAAAGATTGAAGCTTGCCCAAGTTTAGAAACCGTGTTCTTCTGCTAAAACAACTAATCCTGTACCCTGTCTTCCAGCGAATCATTTTCAGCAATGCAACGCTTCTTAAAATAATTGCATGCACTCCTCTCAGTTTCCTGCACGAAGTACCCGGGATTTGAGCCAATATGAGTATTTTCCTCCTCATTGTAACAATCCATGCACTGAAACCGATGACACTTGGTCTTGAACATTCGGTCTCAGCGACTTCTAGAGTCCATGAGAGAAAAAGGCCTTTTCAGGAAAGCCTCCGTTCTAATGAAGATGCGACTTTTACAACTTTAGTCCATAAATTTTCCTCCGATTGTTTACTCTTATTTACAGTCTGACTAGGGAGTCGACAATGCCGCTTGAACATTTTCAGGAAAACCAAATGCGTCATAGTGAAAGAAGGTAACCTCCGTTGTGAACACACCAGGACGTGGTTTCTATCGCTTGTAAATCTCCTTTCCACCGAGAATGGACAAGTTATAAAATACAAACTTATGGGGAAAACTCAGTTGACGAACGACTCTGTAGGAGGCTGGCTAGGCCAGAAGGCTCTAGGACTTTCCACAAAGTCCAGGCTAACTTTCAAACGGCCACTTAAATCCCTTACAAGGCGAGGAATCGCCAACATCTCACGTGGAATCGCTTCCAACTGCTGTGACAATTTAATCTCAAAATATAGCTCAAAGGCTCTGAAACTCTTTCAACTGCTTGAGTTCCAGCAGTACTTCCCCGTATTGGACGATATTTTCTCCGCTGATTGAAGTAACCAAAGATGTTGAACTGTCCCCTGGCTAGCATCTCATTTAACAGATCATCGCTCCAAAGCTTCAAGCACGACACAATTTCGTATCATTCCACCTCCAAAACAGAGCTCAAGCACTTTGTAAGGTGAAAAGCATATCCGAAACCGAAAATCTGACCCCCCCTTCAGTCTATCTTTCCAACCTATGGCACCAAACCGTTAGATTACCTCAATACGTTTAACACCACAAGGCAGTCATCACGGCTCACAGATTCGAGAACGTCAAACGAAGCAAATCCACGATCCCAAGGACGCTCCTATCCTTAAGATTCTATGACACCAGGACTAGAATCATGTTTCCTGAGAGGTGAGAGAACCAGAGCCGTTGCAGCATCTCTCATTCTACAATCTAAAGGCTGGAGAGAGTTTCGGAGTGGATGTTGCTAACGGAAGAATGCCAAGAACGTGTGCGTTAAATTCACATCGTAACTCTTTATGACAAGAGCTAATGCCGTATTTGATGCAAATGTTTACACGTGAATGGCTTCATGTTCATTGTCTCTTATCGCTCTGGAGGAACGCTAGACTGTTTTCTCCAAATCCTTTCCTGTCATTAAAGCCTACGACGTAAACGTTAACAGCCAGCATTAAATGCATTACGGAATTTCTAAAATTTAAATGTCCGTTTGTTTCAACACAACAACGGTTCTCTAGTAGATAAGGACTTAAGCCCTGTTCCGGTTCCACCGTTTCCATAGCCACCTGGGGCCGAAACCCTGCTGTTAATTTTGGCCTAAATATATGTATCTGAAGAATTTTTTTAGCTTTTCCATAGCCACCTGGGGCCGAAACCCTGCTGTTAATTTTGGCCTAAATATATGTATCTGAAAAACTTTTTTAGCTTTCTATTTTCTTGGTCCAAGTGTGAACACCCCCGGCCACAATTTACCACTGGACCACACTGGTGAAATGATGCAGGCGCACGTTTGAGTGATTCCCTATTGTTTAATGTTCCCTTCCATTATTCCGATCCATATATGGAAATCCAGCCAGCGCGTGTTTTCCCCATTAGCTCCTCATGATTGAACTGGATTTCCATAAGCCTGAGGACANGCGCGTGTTTTCCCCATTAGCTCCTCATGATTGAACTGGATTTCCATAAGCCTGAGGACAGCTCGTAATCTCAGCTAAATCTTCTCCTTTCCATTCAGGTAGTGACGTGAAGCGCGAAGTAACTCAATTTTAGGTCGCTTTCAAAACTTCAGTTGCATGAAACAAGTCCAAGGACTGCATTACGACCTAATCCTGCCGCCATTTTGTTTGTTGTAGCCAAGTCTACTAAGACATGTAATCCCGAGGAAAGTTTACCCTGGAGGGAAAAGCACGTTCGCCGCCCTCCTCCTAATAGTAATGGCAAACGGACTTGGAACGATTTGCAACCTGTCAGTTTTTCTCACCTCGGTGGACAAAGGACCAGTTTGTTCCTCATGAAAATACCATTGTGTTCTCTAAATCAGTTCATCTTTCATCTCTACCAACCTCTACAAAGGTTTGTATGCCCCGCTCGATTAAACCTTGCTTTTAGCGACTCCAAGCATTTGGAGCGGGTAGTAATTTAAAAACCACCGGTGGTGTGCACTGGTGTTGCATTTAATCGATTGCCAGAGGCGTCGAAACTGGCTCAAGGCTCGAGCCTTTGTACTTGTTCACAGTTCTAATGCAGCCAGCCATTTGTCATTCTAATGCTTGGTCAATTAACAAAGAATGCTTCGCCACTTGTTCTCAATTTGTTTGGCATTAGAACATGAATGCAAAAGAGGGAACAACGCCATTAGCGTGTCAACGTTTGATGTACGCGTTTTACGTGTTTAGTCAAGTCGCTCTCCTCTCCCCAGTTTGTTGTATCCAGGAAGTGAATTTGTTTAAATCTGTGTCTAACGCGGTAAACGGTCTCCAGTCCTCTCCAGTCCAAGCATTCGTGATGATGTCAGCCTGTCCATCATCGGCTTTTCACCTCGAGGCAATTGCACAAAATTATACTCTGTCGGTGGTATTAATTAGCAACCGAGGCATCAAATGAGCAATTCAAACAACAGCAATTAGCTAAACAATGGGTTAGAGAATGAAGCGTTAGCAACACCTCCAGGCCATTGGAACCCGCATGGACCAAAGACACACTTGAGTGTTTCAAGTTCGTAAGCGACGAGTTCTTTCTTCCCCTGATCCTTGTCACAACCTTGAGTCACGTCATGAATCGCGTTATAAAACAGGGAAATCTGTGCAAGAAACTCGGGATTGAAATTATGCAAGGAGGACACATGTAAAAGTGTTTTTCACGCTGAATTGCTGTCTTGCATGCTTTTCAACGTCCGAGCTCTTTAGCTGATCATGATGACAAGGCTTGAAGCGAAACTTAAAATTTATCAATTTCTGATGCAAGTTTCCAACTTTAATCTGAAAATGATGGAGGATGCATGCACGGCCTGCTGTCATCTGAAAGTGCATGTGCTTCGTGTCAGTCAAAATCGTCATCTCACCTCAGCCTGAGGAGACTTTAATGAACCCGTCGTCTCTTTAATCTTTGTTCCTGTCGGGGACCGAACCTCTAATTACTTGCAGCTGATTGAAGAGGTGAACCCACGTACCAGAGCAATGTCAGGCTGGTATGCCAAGTCTGATATGAAACGAGTCTTGTATAAACTTCCTAGTTCGTGGTTTTGCAAGCAAGTTTCTTGAAAGCGAGAAGTAGCACTCGAAGTCAAGCAGGGCAGCTGGAAAGTGCCTTGTCATTGAAGAGATAAAGTCAAAATTTTGACGACTTGATCTCATAAGTGTGCTTTTCTTGCAACAGTGCAAATGCAGACCGGTGGCGTCACTGCGTGTGGCAGAATTAAAACTGCTGTGCGATCCCTTTTAGTGCAAGATGTACTTGATCTTAAAAACAATGTAGGAGAATGAGTACAACAAGGTGATAAAAAGCTAATCTTTGTAAAGACTTGAAACGACAGGAGAACATTCTCTTTCCGTGCCATCACTTCTTGCATTTGAGGTACTTAAACATCTTAATTTTAAACGGCCATGCCCTGAGGCGTGATGCCAGCACATGCTTGCGACCAACACCGGTTTTCCTACTGGAGTTTGTCTTGTTACTTGCTTATCCAGTATCAGAATCAAGTTGAAGTTGTGGAGATTACTACAGCTGACTTGGCATTTCTTTCATAGTACAGTAGTGTAGTTGCAGTAGATGAGCCTTAGACCGATATTTAACTGCAAGCCGACTCACCCATGTAAGATCGACAGAGGTGTTCATATGACAGAAGTGCAGCTTTTATCGGACAGCGAAAAGGGCAGATATTAACTGAACTCTGAACTTCAACAAGCTGTCACTCCGAGCTCTGTTTGAACATGAGATGAGACAGAACCCGGAACCCCACCTTTGACCTTCTAGACTTTCAATTGCGGCGGTGCAAATCTACATTTAAGTACAGTCCGTATTCCCAATATTTTATCGGATGTTCAATGGAGCATAAAACGAGCCTTTAGCCTCTAATAAGACAAAACCCTACAACCAAAACTGAGAAAAGTAGCAATGGAACTGCGAAGCATTCGAACACTTCCAGCTTGTTTCGCCAATTTCAGCGGCAAGTGCCGAAAGTAAAAGGTCATGAAGGTGATGAAACACATAGATTAGATTGCAATTATTTCCACGTGACTTCACTTCCAAAGTGTAATTAACCGGATGATTCAATCGCTCCGAACCCTAACCAGTTGAGCAGTATCAAATGCCTGGATCAGCCTCGACTGTCTTGCCGATCAAGATAACAAATCCATTCTTTTCGTAACAAGTTTTCTCTCCTGCTCTCCCTCCTTTTCTCCACTTGTCTTAATCTGATTTATACAAGTTCGGCAAAAAGTTTCACCCAGTTAGTGACGGGTCTATTTACCTTGTTAGCTGTTTTCTGCTCGATCTCAAAGATTATACCAGTCGGCACGTTCCTAGCACAGTGTTCTGTTCAAGTGCCTTCGTCTAGAGATTTCCCAACAGCTGAATTTTCTCAACATGAAGGAACCTCCCGCTTATTTTTCTGCAAAACCCATTTTTCCAGCTGGAAGAACGCATATTTTTAACCCGAAGGCCGAAGACCCTCCAGTAAGGTAGAGGCATCAAAGCCTATAGGTTTTCGCATCCACTAAATGGTCAACTTTTGATTTGGACAGTGCAGAGCACAAATATCCTCTACAACTCTGTACACTTTATGATAATTCAATTGTACTGCCTCGGAAGCAAATTCAACTCTCACGCATACATGACCAATTTGAAAATAACCAAGGGCAACGGCCACGGAGCACTGAGCTTTCCTTCCGTTTCGAAATTCACAGTCATGGAAACTTTTGTCTGAAACATTCAGAGTACAGCGAAACTCCCCATCTCATGCTGCACACACTTCTTGCAAACTTGGAAATAAAAGCTAACTTTCACGGAAACTCATCCCGATTCAATTCCCAGATTTCGAAACCAGCTGATGTCGCCGCTCCAATTTGTACCCACTGCTCACCGTCGCACTAGTAGACATTTTAACAATAGGAGCTGTGAATATCCATTCTGATAAAATACTCTTGCGAATAACACAAAGCCGTCCGTTCATTCTACTTTCTCCCTCATCCATATCCAAGGCAGGATTTTACAACAGTTACTCGGAGTGGAGCGAAAGCCATAGCACCCGGAGAATATAAGAAGAGCCGAGAGGAGAATAGATAGAAATCAAGATTGCTGCGAGCAGCCGGAATTCATATCACATATAGCCTCGGAGCCTCCATTTCCATATTGCATAACTGACACTATTGATAGCTCTTTGAATCTATCTAAAGTTTGGCACTTATGGACAAAGACAAACGAGGGAAACTTGTGCTCAATGCGGGCTCTGATTCCATTACTTGGGAGAGCTCAATGCATGGTAATTGTTTCACTGTACTAAATTGGTGTCGAGACCTTTGAGAAAATTTGTAAAACTTTCACCACCACCCAATCCACCAGCTTCACTTACTCTTCACGAAACTGTATCAGCCTTTCACAGTCATACTTAACGGAATAAATCGCCAATCCGGAGGCGACGTGTGTAAGTCAGCAGCTCCTAGTCATAGTAACGTGAGTTGTAATCCGATAGTTCTGGGGCTTTTCGTGTAAGCCCAAAGCCTCGTCCTCGCTTCAGCTCGTTGTGGAACTCATGCTCTGCTGAAATAAGGAGCTTATTGCACCCTTTCAATAATTTTTTGGCCAGAACAAGCTCTCAAATGATCCATTGAACAGAGCTCATCTCTTCGATAAGACAACTCACAGGCTTTTCTTCATTTGTAACCGTCGCCTTCATAACATGGATCGCTATTGCCATCTCTAGTTTACCATTTAGTTCATCCAGCCAATCCCTACTCAGGTCAATGTCACCTCTCCTGCTCACCGTACTTATTCAAAAAATATCCAAACAAGCTTGCAATTTCCGCTTCATCTGGACCAGATCTGATGTTTAATTCTCCCCGGACTTGGACTCCATGGACCGTGGCTCTGCCAGGAATACGCCAAACCCGAGAGCTTAGGGGCCTAAGCATACAGAACCATGAATACGGCGGCATGGAGCTTTCATCTTTTTTACGAACAGGCCAGGATTAAGAGATCTGTGAAACAGAGGCAGGCATAGTACAAAGATACAAATTCATACGCTCGGGAAGGAAATTTATGCAAAACTCCCCGCCATACCGGAGGAAAAATCATGTGAGGGAGAGTCGTATAGTTTCAAAACCAACTTTCACTCCCGTCCAATGCTTAGCTCACTTTCCCGTGTGAACCATTTCAAGGCTATGGAAACTTGAGGCTACTAGTTTTTATTTCTATCGTCTATTCTGTATATGCCGTGCAATTTCCACCCGCCAGCCTAAAGAGATGTTTTTTTCGTCCACCGGCTACGTGATTTGCTAGAAATTCACAATAAGGGAAAAAGTAAGCGCAATATTTCCTCCGTTCCTTCCTCCGGACAGGATACCGATAAAGCGGGAGGAAACTTGCTCTCGGCACCACCAGAGGTAATCCCCAGGCACGGAGAATTTACCAGTACCATGAGCAGGATGCAGATCTCCAATAAGATTATCAACACGCTTTGTTACGCAATCATGGTTAGCGTTATTTGTTATTCCAATTTCAGATCCGCATATATGATTTCGCCGAGCATGTAACATCCTAGCAAATAAAACTGGTTCGGGTTCTGGTTTCGACGACGAAATACAACATTCTGACTTCGTTGTCGTCTTTAGGGAACTAGAAGTTTCCATTTTATTTTCCTCTGACGGTGAACGCTAAGTTGTACGCCTGTAGCAATGTTGAATAGCAGGGTACATTTGCCACATCGTGGAGCTACAATTTAACTGAGCTACAAGTTTGCCTAATTTGATCATGCAATTTCCATGTCTTTTAACGTCTGCATCTGTGGATGAAACATGTGTTTTGCAAAAAATAAATAAAGGCGAAATCGCCAAGCATAACATCTTCTTCCTGATTCCTGTTTGCAAGAAAGGTTTTCCGACCCGACCTACTGCCGACACTGGGTTTCTGACTTTATAATTTGTTATTGCCATGTATTTCCCTGTGTTCTTGAGCAAAAGACAAAATTCCTGCACGTTTCCAATATATCTTGGGCAAACAACATCGCCATTACAATTTCCACAAAATTTTTGAACTTCCGATGCTGTTGTCTGTCCTGAATTATGGTTCCTGTAACCCGAAATCCATCCTCCTTCCAAACTCTCTACTTGCACCATATGCCATAAGGCTTTGCATTAACTCATGGCCCGTTTCAAAAACTGGGGCAGGTGTAATAGAAAACTGATGGGCTGTGAGAAGTGAGTTAATTGGATTTCTTCACTTTCGTTTAAGCTCATTATCGAGCAAAGTAATTTACACTGATTACCCTCCGGTAAGAAAAGACGGGAATTCGCAGCTCACAACTCCTACACCAGTAACATGATTCCCTACATACGTTATCTTCTTCTTCACAGTCCTTAGGTCGTTATACGCCTTGTTGTGTTCAAGCTCTGACTCGAAGTTTCTCTCCGGTGGTACCAAAACCCACCAGCTACTGGAAGGCGGGAAGCTGTGTTTTCACCTCTTGTAAAAAAAAAGCCACTATGAATTGTGTTTAGCTGCACCTGAACAACATACCTGTACAAGACCACAATGCCCGAAACCGAAAACATGAATCAGGTAGGTTATTAACTACAAAGATGCCCTGCGGGAGAGGAAGGCATGCATCAAAATGGATGACAAGCTCAAGACCGTGTGAGATTAACCCCTAAGTGGGAACGTTCATGAGAGGTAAGATTTGAGGAGTCTACCGCTGATTGAATCATGTTAGCGAGAGATCCGCCCAATGCAACCTGGAAAAACAAGGCTGTTTTTCACCACAGCTCAAGAAAAGCGACAAGTCCTCCTACTTCAAAATTTGAACTGAGATGAGCTCGCGGTCCTTTGACAATGCACCTTGATTCCACAACATTAAATGTTTACGAGGATCCCAATTTCCTCTTTTAAGAAAACTGGCAAATTCGTCGTCGATGCATCTTCATGGAACATTTCAGAGTAACACTGATACTGACGCAACTTCGACCTTGCTCACACGGACTTTTGTCATCTCACGAAGTAGCGATGAGCTGGAGAAGATGATGGGATTAAGTCTTGAGTACCAGGAGCCGATTCCATTGTCGATAAAGCATATCTCCAATTCAGGCGACAGTTCACAACAAAGCACGTGTAAATATTTCCTCAAGTTATCATGGATATTGGGCTATGAAAATTCCAAAATTTTTACGCAGATTGTATCGCGGATTATACGACTTGACGGAAGCACGGAAACACTTTTCCTCATCTCTACCCTCCAGTTCATATTCGGTCCATGAAGGAAAGGGGGTACAAAGACCCATTACGATTTTTATATTCCATAAAGTAGGAGAAGAATGGAATGATGAGAGAGCAGAGGCAAAACCAACTGGCAAAACTACCAGTCCATCTAGTCGCTTTCAACAAGCTTGAGAATATAAAGATAAGGTTGAGAATGGGAGAGAGCTGTGCTGAAGAAAATGAAATCTCAGAAAATTCCAACACTGTAGTACTCCATAACAGAAGCTGTTAAATGGCTCGGTTTATAAGCAAGGAATCTGGATAAACATTTTCTGGATTTTCAACCATGTGATAAGCTTCTGTGTACTGTACGGAACGGTAAAATCAAGCATTCATGTTCATAAAAAGCGCGTAGGCTTTGCACTGTTCCTTGCATGACGTGACCCTGAACCGTAAGCATCAACACTACCTTGATGAGGGAATCTGATGATTTTAATTCCGTCCTGCATGTGTAAAAATATTTGATCTTTAGAAGTATGGATGAGTGAAGAAATGAGAGACTTATAAAGTCCATAAGAAAAATATGTATCGTGAAAACTATGAAATTCTTAAGTGTTCAAGCATAATGAAAGTGCAATCTGCAGCGTAACACCATGGGACTTCCAATCCAATGTATTCTTTAACCGAGTTAACTGTCTAATAGTTTCAGATTTGAAGCGGTGATGCACGTGACCCACACAAGTTCTCCGTAGAAATTCAGGCTATTTCTGTCACGACAAAAGATTTTCAGTACAGCAGGGGTCAGTTTGAGTTTGCCTCCTGGTACTCTATAAAATTTAGTTTCTGGAATAGTGGTGATGCACGTGACCCACACAAGTTCTCCGTAGAAATTCAGGCTATTTCTGTCACGACAAAAGATTTTCAGTACAGCAGGGGTCAGTTTGAGTTTGCCTCCTGGTACTCTATCAAATTTAGTTTCTGGAATTTACCCGACTAAACTATAACTCCATTCTTTATTCTCGCCAGTTCAATTCTACACATCCTGTACTGTACATGGTCCTGTATCTGCAAACATATAATTCTCCAAGGGAGCAATACCATTACATGCTCCCTACCATTATGTTACCTACGAGGTATGAGTCCAACACTCAAGTTCTTCCAACTTATTGTTACGACAGGAATCCTGAGTTTGACATGCATGTGGTTTGATTCGATCAACTGCATACAAATGTTACAGAGAAACAAGTGGATCGCACTGCAGGGAAGAAAAGTTTTACACCGAAATCTGCCACATTTCCTCACGTTTGTGAATTATGATCCGGGAAATCACGACGTTGGATTATCATAAACACGTCCTGCATGCCATGCAGCCGTACCTACATGAGCTCGTCACGTCAAATCATATCACAGTTGTTGACATGTACAAAATAAACAACTGTTTTTTCTACCGGCTTGCCTGCATACTCTGGAAATTCGTGCTTTCACCATGTTTTCTTTACGTTCCTCAAAGCAAGAGCTGATACGGGCTAGTCGCATTCCTCTCAGGGCTTAAAATCTCTCAAGTCCGTATTGCAGCAAACGTTTGCAACAACAGGTAACCCTGAGCGCTTTGGAAGCACAAATGTGCACCCGGATAATTTTTGCACATGTGAATTTTTTTAGCAAACTTTTCTGTTTATACACTTCAAAGAAAATGCAGATAAGTTTGCCACATCTTTGTTCCAAAGACCATGCTAGAGACCCCGATGCGTCATTTTCCTTCAACCCCTACTTTCCACCAGGGTTTGCGTCTTAAACCAGGCACGCTGACTGAAACCTATTTGCTCTTTCTCTTAGCTCGAATGACAGAGCACACGACTTGTCTATTCACCTGCTGCAGGACTTAACTCCGTGTACTGCAGGT
>VRMD01002223.1:0-13912 GCA_009872375.1 Sminthurides bifidus | reverse complement strand
GCTCTAGGACAAGCCGCTGCCCCCTGCGACGCGTTGAAAAAATGCAGAATTCGCCATTCGCCCGGCATCACGTCCTACGTTCTATCGATCTTAGCGTCCATGTTTGAGGCATTTGGTTGGTGTGATGCACACATTAGATGCTCTTCGATTCATGGCGCGTCGATTGAGCCCTAAAATCAAAACGCTAGGACAAGCCGTTACTCCCGGCGGTGCGTTGAAAAAATGCACAATCCGACATGCGTCCGGCAAATCGTCCTACGTTCTATCGATCTTAGCGGCCGAGTTTGAGATTTTCGGTGTGTGTGATGCTCACGTTAGATGCTCTTCGTTTAATGGCGCGTCGATTGAGCCCAAAATCAACCCTCTAGAACAAGCCGCTGCCCCCTGCGGCGCGTTGAAAAAATGCCCAATTCGACATTCGTCCGGCAAATCGTCCTACGTTCTATCGATCTTAGCGGCCGAGTTTGAGGTTTTTGGTTGGTGTGATGCACACGTTAGATGCTCTTCGATTCATGGCGCGTCGATTGAGCCCAAAATCAACCCTCTAGGACAAGCGGTTGCCCCCTGCGACGTGTTGAAAAAGCGTATCGCGCCTTTTTCTACGCAACGCCCCCAACGTTCAATCCGGCCAAATGACTGAGCCTCATAACTAGCCACTATTGGATAGCACGCAATTGCTGTAGGACTTGTTTTTCATGTCTCCTGCGCTTATTGAACCCACTTTGGAAACTGGTATAGTAAGCCTTTGATCTGAACACGCACTCAGCGATAAGACGGAAAGCGGGTGGTGAAAATGGCGTTTAGTAAGCAATCTCTCTGTAAAGACTTGCGGTGGATGAGTTACTGCGCTTTTAGACACGAGGGTGAAAAATGTATCACAATTTGAAACTGATGGTCGCCATGAATACTTTTGTAGCTGGTGGAATGACTCGATCTCTCCTTAAGACGAACAGGGGCCAAACCACAGGGGGCGACAGGGAGGAAGGAATATCGTCTGCTCCTTTGACGGCGGCAAAGTTACGGCGAGATATTAATTAGAGTGAATTTGAGCAAAGTTGAATTATTGATTGCCGAGACTTCGAGGCGCACGCAGTGATTCAAGATGCTTTCACCCGCAGAGGGTGAGACCGGGGCCACAGCGGAGCATATGCCAGGCGTTACCCGGACATGTGTTTGAAGAATGCGTGCGAGTTTTACTGCCCGGGTAACGTGGCGGAATGAGCTTTATTTATGAACCCTGGAGAAAGATGAGCGGTTGGGATGGGTTTAAGGTGCATTCATAAATTCATGCGAAGCGATGCTTCTTCCCGGGTCTCGTGACGTGGCTCGTGCCTCGCACTAATACCGTGCCTGGTTCCTTGCCATAGACAAAGGGCAAACCCCCGAGAAAGTTTGTATGTGACTTGGCAATTTTCGATGGAACTTCGGCTGCAATAGCAAGTTAGCTTCCTTTCTCTGCATTGAAGCATACCAGACTCGTTCTCAGATTCCCACTGCTATTCCTTACTCCATCTCCACTTGCACTCGCAGCCCAGCAAGAAACTAAGGCAGACAACTCCTTCTGAACCTGAACACGTTAAAACTAAAAGCTAAAAGTATCAAATCCAGGCAATGTACATAAATAAGTTGAGAAACAAAATCTTGTGACTGGAGGTTAAATTCTCTGGAGGGGAGTTGTGGATCAAGAAGTGAGGAGAGAGAACGAAGGAGGGAAAGCGAGAACTGTACGAGGGCCTGAAGGGAAACTTATTACGTGAGCGGATGAGGTAAATGAGCTCTACGTTACAAGTGGGAGAAAAAATGATCAACACTTTGACTTTTCTCACGCTTTACACGCCGGCAGGATGTGTCAATAGCTGAGTGGTTCATTCGATGAATAATACAACACGAGTTTCCTAGAGAGATTTCAATTCCTCCAACTTTTCTACATTTCCATCGTGTTCACGTTCCGTTTCTCAATCTAGTCTTTCGAATAGTTAAACCGGAGTTTGACGCCTAGGTCTGACTACCAGACTGTAACTTTTTTCCTTAGCCTATCTTGATTTCTAACGTTTTTAAACATCCGCACTAAATAATAAAACCCCTCAATCCTTTACGCCCGCTCCAAAGTTTCCACTTGGATAAAATCTCATTACGGCGATGAAAGTTCGACTTTCTCATCCCATCAAGGCGATACGAACACGACGTCAAGATTTACCAACGCATTGGCATGCAGTTCTGTGACTCTCTTCTTTGTATTTCAGACCACCAAGCTCGGACTGCTTCAACGGCTACTTGTAACAATGACGGAACTTGTGAATGCAATCCTTGTTGGAGAGGCCCAACATGCCAGGAATATGGTAAGTTTGTTTTCGCTAAAAATTTGACGCAGTGCAACAGAATTTTCCAGAAAAACAACCTATACAGGTTTTTGTTATTTTTTATTTTATTCTACCAAGCCTAGCTCTGAAAAAATTGTAACTCCAATGCTCACAACAGCAATAGCAGACGCCATTTTCTCAATAGACGTGTGTAAGTCGTTAATATTGCATCCGTATGGATTGGTCACTGGGGAAAGTGCATTCGCTGAGAACGGGAGTTCGGGCATTAAACAAATAAAGTGCGACTTTTATTGCCCTCGGAGAGAGAAGGAGGAGAAAAGCAGTTGCCGTGCTTCCATCAGTTTGTACTTTCTCTATGGAATTTCTTCGCAAATGTAAACGATGTCGATAATTTTAACACCTTGGAAAGGAACCAAGCCAGCTTTCGTGGCCATTTCACATGACAGAACTAAATTTTGGAACAACTGGTAGTTCTCAGTACATACAACTACGATACGAAGCTCGTGGGCATTTCCAGCTTTCTCAGCAATAACTTCTCCATCATCCAATTACAGGTAGCATTGCAGCATATAGAAGCGGAAAATATGCCAATGCTCGTACAACCCGCGGCATTTGAACAATGAATTGTGAAAGTTTTCACAACTGTCCGAAATACCGTTTAGGCTAACCCCAAGGACCAAAGTGAGAGTTGCCAGTTTACTTTATGTAGCTTCTGGGAACGGAATTTATTGCTGTCCAGTCGCATCCCCTTCCAGCCTCTGGTCCCAGTCTGAAAAGTTATTAAAGGAAGAGATATATTTTTGACAGTTTCCTCACTCGCAACATAATCAGGAATGAAGGGAAAGGTTGAATTTTAAAGGCTGTTGAGTCCAGGTCGTGGGAAGTTGGAAGTTGCATCTCTGGAGTGTCGTTTCAACTTGTGATCTTTGGCTGTCAAACTTTCGTAGGTGAAATAATTTGAAATGTGAAATGAGATTTTTATGGAGTGGAAATAACGATAATGCTAAAAGTACGCGCTTGGGAATGAATATTCTGCCACTTTCGTCCTTCTTGTTTGTTCTTGCTTCGTTTTCTCATTTCCCCTTGAAAACTGTGAGAAAGTGGTGCCAAGTTGGAATAACGAAGTGAGATCGCACCAGGATTCAGTTCCGGTCCAAGTACTTCTCAAAATTTAACAACTTTTCCCTCCCAAGCCCATTGGTACCCCCGTCCTTCCCAGTTAGGAACGATGACTCACCGAACCATCAGTTCCTGGAAACCAGAGAACTTTTAAGTCCGTAAAAAGATTTTGTGTACGATAAGTGCTCTGCCCACGGCTACAGCTTCAGTCCTAGAGCCAAGCTTTTGGTTTTGGAGAAAGCTGGAGAAAGTTCCATAATTTTAGCTCTCTTGCACAGATCCAGTAGCAGGTGGTCTGCCGTCAGACAAGACATGCGTGCAAAAGCAATAAAATGATTTATGAACACAATCTGCACAAGTTATATCATGTGGGGAACTGTTGCTCTCAAGAATATGTCCGCTGCTCTCTGACTAAATAATCTGGATTGAAATACTTTCATGTCGTAAAAATTAATCACATCCACTAAGATTAAACCATCTTGCAAGATGGAGGCAGCATTTCGGTCCTTGCTGCCTGCTGCCTGGCAACGGGATTGCTGCTCCCTCTAAATGGAAAAAGGACGACGGATTAACCATTCCATAAACTTTTCTCCCGTGGTGCAGTACACTTGTAATCCTTTCGGAAATGGAGAAAGTCCGTCGGCACATAACCACAGCAAAGTCTAGGGACTGAAACCATAGATTGCCTGCTGCCATGTGGAGATAGGGAGGCTGGAGAACTTTCACCACGTTACAAATGTTGGTCGCCACCTGCTACGGAACCGCAAGCTAGGAATAATGTTGTTGCTAAAAGCCTGCTACAGTTGTTTAGCGTTATGACTTTCTCCACTTTCGGGATGGCAGTCACAGTTTATGAAGAGTGCCACACCAGCCTTGAAATACCACACAGTGTTTGATTTCATAACGAGGGATGTGTCGAACACCCTGATTGAAATTGGACCATAAGGCTTTTAGACTTTCTCCGAAATAGCATTACTACAATTTAAAGAAATACTCCAGCAACTAAGCCCGGATGCACCCAGACCTAAGCCTGCTTTCAGCCAGACGCTTTTAACTTCTGTAACTTGGTAAACTTACGATTCCAGAGCTTTGCCACATCGAACTTGAGCTATTACCCGGCTCATAGCTGCAACTTTCACTTTAGTTCCTTCCCTTTCATGGAATTAGTTGTACTTTCACTTTTGCCATTTCAACCACAAGGCTGTTGCGAAACGACCTGCCTCATCTTTGCAAATGGTTCGAAGTGGCCTTTCCTGCAGCCAATCCTGGGCATCAGTTGGCTCAGAAAGTAATTACAGAATTTACAGCTTTTCACTTCCCCCAGCCCATAAACACTGACTGCAATATCCCGGTCCATGCATACAGTCAAGAGGTTCAATACTCCGTCTGTGTGGAATGAATGGTGTGTTTCCACCACGGCTTTAGGACCAGAGCCTTTTCATCGGACCGCTGATATATGACGGCCATTATTTTCCCGCCTGTTTGTAGGTTAGTGAAGCGTCACCGGAGGTTGGGGACGCTCAGGGTGGTGGTCATGTGTCATTATGATGAACAGGTTGGCGGTGAGGCTGTTGGAATTAGTTATTGACGTGCTCCAGCTCGGAGGTGATTGGTAGGAGTGGCGAGTCGTTGAGCAGATGAGGTATTCATTCATTGTCGTTAAATTCCGTCTGCTCTTCGTCCTCGATAGAAATTGCTGCTATTTAGAACATTTTAGCACCCGGTGAGCACCTACGGAACGGAGCAGAGGCGGAAGGGAAATATCCGCGTCCCAGTAATAGAGTAAGAAGTAATTAATTGTTTTTGCATTAGTCGACAGATTTTCGCCGCGATTCCTGGCAGAGGAGCCATTTTTCATGGTACAGCCAGGAAGTGAGAGCGACGGAGAGAATCAAGTGCCTCTGTTTCGACTGGAGTCGGGAGACGATGATTTGGGCCTTACGTGTCAACTGGGACAAGTGGGACCAGCTGCGACTTGTCCGTGCGCAACACCCAGGTACAAAGTCGTCGGAGCAAGTTCATCTGTCTTTCGAGCTGATCAAGAAACCGGAGATGTTTTCATCAAACCCGGCTACTCTCTCCGCCCAGGCCAGCATTACATCATTTGGCTTCAGGTTGCTGGTGAGTTCAAGTCTTGTCTACTCAGTAGTGGCTAAGTACACGCCTTTGAGTAATTGTAAAACAAGGATTGGAAACCCCTTCACGTCCTAGTCTGGCACCAGTATTCATCCGCGTCCAAATTGCAATATGTTTTAGCAACCATTTGTTTCTTGCATGGCTGGAGCTCTTATTTACTCGTGTATAAATCTCGGCTTTCCTCTTGTTTTTCTTCCCTTCTTTTCATCTACTCTTGATTAAGTATTCCCTGAGCCTCAGCTGCTTATTTGTTACTTTCACAAATAATTATGAGCAAGCATCAAGTCTCTTTGTTGTCCGCAGTAGAGCAAGGCAAAGCAGGAAATGAATTCATCTTCCTCACAGATCAGCTCCGGTGATCCTCTCGGCTGTATGCAAACTAGAAGGGATACATTTCACCTCCTTCCTACTTTCTCCACGGAGAAAGTAAAACAACTGAAATTAACACCGCAAATGCTTTCTCCTCCTTTGCTTCATGTGCTTGTGAACTTTCTCTTCCCTCTAGTATGCGTGCATGAGTATTCTTGCCAGCATCTTTTCGTAGCGATCGCTTAGATCGTCGACAAGGAGTCTACAACCCACTTGTAGACTCTGAGACTAGTTCAAAGCTTTCACCATTTCACCATTCATAGCACGGGGAGTACGAATATTACGAAGATTTCACATCATCCATCTTTGGAAAGCACCAAAAATTGTTTCCATATTGGCACAGTCTCTCAAGTCTCAAGATCTGAACAAGCGATTAGCGCGCCAAGTACAAACCAATTTAAGCACCGTATCTCAACTTTGCTTACGCACTCCTCCACTTGAGATGCATACAGGCTGCTGGAAATAATAAATCAAATGTGTCTCTCGCACAAATCTGGAAGCTCATTAGCAAAGACTTTTGATGCGGTACCCAGGGGTTGGTTGTCGCTCCTTGATTACCCTGTTTTCGCTCTGTTCCAAGCATGGAAAACGAGATAGCAAACCTTTCATCTTCCCCGCCCCGGTGGCCAATCTTGGGCAAACAAGCAGTGTTTTTAAATCAAGATTTTATCCTGTAAGGAGCTTATTTTCGCCTTTCTTTTTCAAAGCTGGGAGATGGTCGGAGCTCTCTCTGTACTGTAGGCTCCAGCCTCAGACCACGAGTAATTATCTGAATCATGCAACCAATAACAGGCCCAGAACACCAGGCTGTGGTTGCCTGGTGTTCTCCTTGCAGAATCAGCTGCTGTTCCTTCTACTCTTTGGAGTTTCTACCCGGATGTTTTCCACAGTTTGGTGGCAGACTATATCATCCTGTGATTTTTTGCCCCAAATCAGACTGTTTTCCAGCCCGTTCTCTTAAGTATGTTCAGGCGCTAAGAATTTCAAGAAGATTTATCTTGTCTATCGTGATTTTCCAAGGCAGCCCTTTTCTGCAAATCGGATCACGCTGTGGCCCCTGACCTCTTCCTCTGCCTTCCGTATTTACGTCACGTCAAGGAGCTAATGGTAATCCTAAAATGCTCACGTTGTGAAAAATAACTTTGCAAGTCAGATTTCCCTCTTGCATACTGGGCCAGGCTTAGCATCTGGGCCAGGACCACATCTATCTCCGCCCTCATCTGTACCAAAGGATGGTGTTGGTTTGACGAACCTTGTGGAGTAACGGAATTGATGCAGCTGCTGGTACTCTGGTTAATGCCATGTTGTTTTTGAAACTGCAGTGTCTCTCAGTCTCTCGAATCAAGAGAACTTTCAGTACATGGTAGACGAAAGTTTCTGCTCCATGGGTTACATTCTGCATCTGCATTTCTTTCCGGGGGTAATTGCACTGAAAGATCAAATGATCCCCCTCCCCTTGAAACTTGAGCAGGTGTTTGAATTTTGTACAAGATTTAAATTTTTTACCGCTCGGAGATGAAACTTTCACGGGTGGATAAAATCTCCCGGTGCATCCGCAACAGTCCCACAGTTTTTCCTTCCTGCCGACTTAAACGAGTAGAGACTAGGCGGGAAAAGGCGGGATTAAACTCTTATTCGTGCCAGTCAAAGCGAATACTGCATCAGCCTTCAGCCTTCAGGTTTTGTGTCCTAGAGCGTTATTTTGGCATCCTATGTGCATTGAATAGCTTTCTGGGTCTTCTTTCAGTATTTTGTATTTACCTTCCTTTGAATTCTTTAGCATAGAAGCTCAGACTTGTTTTTCATCAGCGACTGTTCCAGCTTGTATCTCCATTTGCAACTCACGTCAGAAAGAGTAACGCCTCCGAATTCAAATAGAATGTAGTAGTGCACCTCCTATCACGAATGAATGAGACTGCTAAGACTTTTTAAATTGAAAACCTTTTGAACTTGTCCGCCCTGAAATTCATTATAAAATCTCCAATTACTGTATCAGTGCTTCTGGAGTTACTCCCCATGAATGATTTGCCCATCACTGTATTACGCCCATTACTAATTCAATTTGAAGCGGGAGTTGATCAAATCCTTGTTGCAATTTATTTTCCATTGTGTTCCTTGGATTAAGTCTTCGTTAATACCCCAACAAGGACTTACTCACGTGTCGAGCATCAATTCTAGCGCCGATTTATTCAACTCCTGCGTGTTTGCCCTATCTAAACTTAAGTTTACATTGAGGTTCATCTTTCGTATCAACAAAACAGGAAAATGGTAGCTTGGACTGTCGGTTTACTCCTCCATCGTGTATTCTACGTCAGATTTTCTACCGCAAAAGTATCATAGTCGCCAGCTTAGGCTCTGATATCAATGAGTTCTATTCCCAGATAAACATAATTCAATTATCGGCTAGAAGTAATTTTTAGCTCTAGATCAAAGATCGAGGAACCTGCACTACAGATTCGCACAATGAAGGTTCATGCATTGATCATGTTGTGTCTTCGATCTGGTCTTTGCCCCGTCTTGCTTTCTGATCATGTAAGAATCCACTGGACCAGAAGGAATAATTCAGTTCCGTGAAAAAATATAGATTTTTCGCACCAGTGGTTTCCTTGATTACGATTGTTTATTCTGGTGCTGGGTATACTCCATCTTTTGTGAATGAGAAGCCTCCCATAGTGTTGATGGAAACGAAAACGCAAACGGCAAGGGTTAGTGGCTGGTGCGTGATATTTTTCTCATCAGCTTATGGCATTGTCTTGACTCATTCACAGGACTTGATGGAGGTACAGAGGCGGGGGAGAGGAATGATGATGATTTCGTCGGTTCCTTTATTCTGCGTCGAGACAAGGAGAGAATTGGTTCGATAAAAGAGAGTAAGATGAGAGAGAGACTGAGAAAGTGAAAGAGATAGAGAAAACTGGAAAGACAGAAGAGGGTGTGATGAAATTCTTTTATTCCAGCTCGGATGGATTTTGATAGGCATTCACATGAATCAGATGTGGAACGGGAATTGATGAGCATTAGATTTGTGAACCTCTCTCAACATTTCCTTGTCTTCGGTTAACTTGGCTCGAGAGAGCGTGAACATTTTCTCATTTCAGTACTTCTTTCTCCTTCAATCTTCTTCCTCCCTGTATCAACTCCACTTGATATTTGAAAGCACGAACGCCCCATGGTAGATTGCCACACACTTTTCGCCCAGTTTTTCAATGCCACAATCCTCTACCAGAGTTACGTCACGATTCCCCTTGCTGAATACCCAAGCACTTGTAACATAACGTGCTCTGTGTTGAGAACGAATGTACCTCCGGTGCATCGAGTCTGGTTGTCTAGTGGAATTTTGCGACTTCCTTTTTGACTCTTCTCGCCGCATTTTCCTTTTAGTTCTTAGGCCATTTCTGTGACTAAATAACACTTATGCAACTCCCCACTCCTCCCACCTCCCCCCTCTCCCACGACAGGGATGGGAGAGAGCGGGAGACAAAAACGTTTACGGAAACTCAAGAGTTGGCAAAAACGTTTCGCTTAATGGACTCTCTCCGACCGTCTCAAAATGGAATTGTAGGCTTGAGTGTATTTACTGTTTCGACACAAGGCGGAGTGTTCTGTGAAATTTCTTTTTATTTTCTCCTATTCAATTATTTTCATCATTATTTAAGCAACGATGATGAGTAGTACTAATGCGGAGCAAAAGGACCGGAGACATTACCAGACGTATTCTACGAGCGGCTTTGAGACTTTCATTCTCTCCGCTCCCGAGTCTAATGATGATGACGTTGTCTCCAAAAGAAAAGATCAAAGAGATATCTTATAGCAATGGCCCATCACGACTCGCCTCCCAGTGTTGGGTGGCAGTATTTCCACGGATGAAACCTGGGATTGCTGCATTAACTTTTGAATACTAAGATCAGTAGAGTGTGTAACATAAGAAGGAGTACATGTTCAAAATTTTAGATGAGCTAGTTGAACTAACTGGTAGCTTGCCACAAGACAAGTTTTTAGTCCAATATGAATTTCTTCCGGAATCAAATCCTGGTTCCATTTCATTTACTCCATTTACGCCATTGTTATTTGTGAATGGTGCCTTGGGTATCTGGTGACAACCGTCCCTAAATCTGGTGATATTGTAACCGTGTTTATGATCAGGACAAATAAATGGTTCTTTTTCAAGGCAAATTTTTACAAATATGAAACATTTGCGTAGGCGGAAGTATCTTCACGAAGTACATGGAAACGGAAAAAGAAGAGATTAATCAAGAGCCATTCTCAGAATCAGGAAAAGCCAAAGCACTCAAGCTAATTTCAATGCACATTCCGCTTCATGCTTTGATGCACAATGAAATGCATTTTATAATATCCTCTTTCCTCTTTCATATAATGTCTGTATCGGTACATCCTAATCCATATTGCTTAGAGAGCTTTTGCACTTTTAATTCCCAAGTATTATACAGTAGTTTGAAACAGATTTTTTCCGAATTTGTAATCTCAGTCATGGAATTTTCTTTTAACAACCTTTTCCGCTAATAAGAATCTTGAAAACATGTATCTCTTTTCAAGTTTCTTCCTCCCTGCAGTTACATAGCATCGTAACGAAGCAAAGTCCATGAAAAAATGAACACAAACAGGAAGTTTTAAACATGTTCTCTTTTGGAATTTCCAGCTCTCAAAGTGAACGCAACCGGGTACAAAGGATGGAGCGAGACTCTCGGAGTAGACTTGTGGGTGAAGCCCGAACCTGAGACGGTGACAGACCTCAGGTCTTTTGTAGTTGAGCCCGAGACAGAAGCCCAGAACCGGGAGGCGATCCTTCCCGTCATCCTCCTTCTCCTCCGCCCCCGCATCATTAGAAAGTTTCCGGGAAAACCACCTGAGCAATCAGTTCCGCATGGGCCGGAGAAGAAGCGTTCGGTAAGTCATAAGTTTTGGACCCTTAAAGTACATGAAACCTTAGTTAAAGATGATGTGTTCCAGGGTGTAAAATCCTTGAAGTAAGACTACCTTTTGTTAAAGATGATGTTTCCTCCAAGTAATGTATAATCCCTAGAACTGAAAGCAAACTTTGTTAAATTGCATTTCCAAGGAATACAAAAGGTTGTAAAAGTATCAGTGGTTTCATGGCATGTTACCTTGGACATTTCCCAGTCATTCCTCCCAGAACACACGTTCTCCAGATTTGCATGGATTTGAGCTAATAAGCCAGCTTAATTCCAGGTTTGCAAATATGCATATTAACGGCTTATAAAATATTCACGAGGTAATCTCCTCCGCCTCCTCCCCCACCCACTTGTTCCAACGTTCTATTCCATTACACGACCCTCTTTAGTTTACACAAGTGGCTCACTGCCTCTCATACTCCTGGGCTTAGGGAGGGATTTATGCATTCTTGCTTTGACTTTTTGAATTTTTCATCCCCTTGTTTAACAAGCTTAGACGGAGGTTAGGAGCCATGTACTGGCTTAAAAACATGCAGTGGACTTGCACTAATAACGTATAAACGTTGGCTTAAACATCTCCAGACCCGGCATTAATGCCCATTCCAGGGGATTAGGGATTAACAGGGTGTGATGAAATTCATGCAGAGGGTATGAGATTCAGATTTAGCTGTTTCAGTTCCTTCCTTTGCAGTTACTCAAGCTTGGCAGTCATTGAGTGCGACATGTGAGTCGAAGCGTGCAGGGTGACTGGGGAAATTGTGCAGTTTGTAGAGACAGAGAGGGAGAGAGAGAGAAAGATCATTTCGGGGATTATTTCAGTCCTCCGGGTGAAATCCACCAGAGTTTCATCCTCCTCCTCCTCCACTTGTAGAAAATTCTACTTACGGGCAGAGTGAGAGCGAGAGAGAGCGGTGAACACAACAAGATGAATGTTGTGATGCGGGGTAATTGTAATGAAGGGAAGAGAAGTCGTCGTGTCAATATTCTTTCACGCGGAATGGGTAAATTGCTCCCAGTGAGTAGTCTGGTCTGGTGGAGAAAGTACATGGCAGATGGGTGAAAGCGAGAGAAAAACATGTTCCTCTAATTAATGGCTCCAACAAGGAAACGCATCATGTTGTAAGGGCCCATTTAAAGTTTAATTAGCCATATATTTTTCAGATGCGTGAGCAAGCATTGTTTCCCCAATTTTTCAGCCAAACTTTCGCCCATTATTTACCCTGTGCCTGCAGGCTTTAGGAGTTTTGTACCTTACCTCTCGACTTTCCTTCCCTTGAATGCTTGTAAAACTAGGCCATAAATTGGGTCATGGAAAGTGGAGTTTAATTCAGATAATTTACTTCTTGCAGATTTTCATGTTCATAACATATGTAAAAGTTAATGGATTGCGCCACTCATGCTGTCAAACTACATAAGTCTGAAGGAATTCAAGCACTTTGTTAATTGGGCAGAAGGAACTGATGTGTGCAATCCAATGGGTGATGCAATCGCTTGAGTCTTTGCTTCGATTTGAAAGGAAATCAGGCCATGTAACGGGAAATCGGTTGTGAGGTAATTGTCTTGAAAATTATCCAAAGAGAATACTCCACAATGAAGGAGGGTTCTGAGGTGGATAGCCCGCGTACACTGGCATCATCGGGTAGCCATAACCGCCCCATCCCCCGTAGTAGTATCGGCTGGTTTTGCCTTCTGTGAATCCAAATTTTGACTCGGAGGAGTTACATGTCTGCAGAAATAGTAAACCAATACCAGTAGAAGAATTGTAAGGTTCAACCGATTAATGGGGTACATTTGAAAAGTAGTGGATTGTAATAACAATTAGGCTACCTTTGCTACGACTTTCTTGAAGCACTCAAGGTACGATTTGTTTCCCTTGCAATCGTCAGTCTTGTCTTTGGAATCCAGCTCTGCATTGGAGAACCAAAGAATCAAACGGTGGTCAAAGAGTCAATTGCGTAATACCGATGTTTTGCATGCACGTTGGCATGCCATACTGAAGGAGAACTTACTTGCGGTGCATACTTTCACGGTTTTTATGAAGGGTTGAGACACTGTTAATGGAACCTTCAGTTTATCGAAAATGTTCTTCACGCCAGCCTCTTGGAAGGTTAGTTGTCCAGACAACTTTAGGGACAAAAAGAGCAATAACTTACTTTGTACTGGCAAAGATGTAATGAGTTCTCAAATTCAGCTGCGCTACGCGGCTCCCAAAATCTTTACAGAATTTAAATTGGATTTAAAGTCATTGGAATTCATACTTACCACTCCCATTTGAATCAGCACGCACATGTCACGACACTAAAAGAAAAATAGGTTTGTACTGCTTCATTCTTCAAGGCTTTAGCTTGGCCATCATAGCATTGTGGTAAAGAAAAGTCAATAAGGCTTACATAATTAACCCGTTTGGCACATTCCTCAAAGACGCTTTTGAACGGCTTCGGGTCAGATAACTTCTTGCCATTGCAAACCCATGATGAGGGGTCTTCGCCCTATACATTTTAAAGAGAATTAGCACACACTAACAAATTTTTCAATTATTAGACAAAAATATCAAATTCTACAGGCTTACAGCCGGCTCCGTCGAATTACCCTTCGGGGCTGCTGCATCAGCCAGGAAGGTCAGCCCAGCAGCCAGGAAACCCGTTAGAAATACAAGTGTCCGATGCATTTTGCTTCGTACCAAATCCAAAATCCCAGATGATGTAACTCCTCGATAGAAATGAATGCCCCCTTAATGAAAACCAAGTAGGTTAGTTATGAATGAGCCACGTTATTCCATCCAGTTTTGTTCTACCCCACGACCTTTGTCAAGTCTCGTCGTTTACATAACTCCATAACTGCTAATTAGCCTGGATTATTGATTGAATAAAAACAATAGGTTACCAGAGGCTCTCTCTTCTCTCTCTTTCTGCACAACCTCTAACAAACTGTTTGAATTCTCGATGCTTCGATCAACCATAAGATCATAGGGATGGAAACTCTCAGTACCAACAACGACAGACAGGCTTGCTGCAAGCGAATATTTACAGTTGCTGA
>VRMD01002222.1:0-13914 GCA_009872375.1 Sminthurides bifidus | reverse complement strand
GAGGTATGCCACTGTCAGAGCCTTCTCCCAGTACGAAAGTGACTGTTCGGTTGTCGAACACCTTATCTTGGTAATGACCTTCGAGTTCAACTGCAATCAGAAGTGAAGTGCGTTAGAGCCTGAAGCTAAGAAGTCGAGTGAAGTGTGTACCGCGAAAGAGTTTTTGACTTGTACTCAACGCACCTTCAACTGTCGCCCCGTCATTGGGATTGTAATACTTGTTTTCACCCGGTACAAGTTTCTTCCGAAGGATGCTTCCGTCTTTATTTTTTGATAGATCTTCTTCTTTCCAGTAGAGCAGCTCCACCTGAGCGCCCACAGGTAAGTTCATTAGGAAGTGATACAAACGTGCATATTTCACACCTAAACGTGTATCATGATGAAGTTCCCAATAAATTGGGAAGGCAGCTGCCTTACCTCAAAGTACAATGTGGAGTTCGGAGGTATTTTTCCTTGATCTCTAGATCCATATGCATAGTCAGGGTGACATACCAGCAAGGCTCTCTCTTTTTTCTTCATTGTTGCAATACCGACTTCCCAACCACGGATGACCGATCCTGCAAATTATAATGTTGATAGATTATCCGTGTTGCTGCCAAGTCATAGTCTAAGACTGAACACTAACATGAAAGCCAAATATTTGACTGTGGTCGATGTTCCCATTGTATTAAACTAGTTACTCTGGGTGAAATGTTCTGCGTAGGCATTTGCACTTACCAGTTCCCAACATGAAACTAAAGGGCTGTCCTGCACGATTCGATCGGTCAAACTCAGTTCCATCGGCTAGACGACCGATATAGTGTACAAAAACTTCGTTAGAATCTTCCGGCGTCTCATCTCCTTCACCCTCTTGTAAAATTTCTTTGTACAGTTTCCCATCTTTGTCGCTGGATATGTCAATGGAATTTTCTTTAGGAATGTAGTTAATAGGAATGGTTGCCTCTGTGGATGTTGTATCCATTTCGGTAGAATCCATGTTGAAGAATGAGGAAT
Organism: Sminthurides bifidus; assembly: GCA_009872375.1. Lineage (NCBI taxonomy): Eukaryota > Metazoa > Arthropoda > Collembola > Symphypleona > Sminthurididae > Sminthurides > Sminthurides bifidus. The sequence continues at coordinate 12,921 of VRMD01002222.1, read as the reverse complement.
TTTACTGCCCTGTACAAACCAAGCGGAACATTAAAAAACCATGCTTCAGTTCCTTGCCTTTTTCGTCGTATAACAATAGTAATTCACTCACTAACTTAGGACTTACCAAGGCAAAGTGACAGGAGGAAAATGAAACGATAAACACCGGCAGAGTACACGTTATAACGCAGCTTTCACCGTAACGAACTTTCAGTCGCACTTATCGGCTGAAATCAAACAAGAACAGTTATTTTAGAGAAAGCACCTTTCACCGTTTTCCTCAACCAGGTTGTACAACAACAATTGTGCTCGTGTCAAAAGCTATGGTCTAAGTCAAGAAAATATATTTCTTTTTGCCAAAGTAACAATTTTTGCAGGGGCAGTATCCACATTCACCATGGAAATATGCCGGTTTTAAATGTTTAGTGTGCATGCATTTTGCATACAATTGCATTTGAGTTATACTCTCACGACCGTACGTGTACGTATACGCTTCTCTTCACGGTAACGGCTAGAAAGAAGGTGTGTTAAGAAGGAATTTATTTTTCTTCAACGGGATTGATGCGACGATTTTCTAGAGTCGCAAACTTTTAAGCTTGATTTTTAAGTCGTTAAATGATGTAGCTATAAAAACGGTTTGTTTCACCACTTCCCTCCATAAATGGTATACTAATGTTTTACTCACCAATTATATTACTGAAACATATGAATGTAGGGATTATCGCCAACTTAGACTCGGATTTTATGAATCCGAAGATTTGGATGCAAAAAGAATAATTAGCTGTCCATTCTTTGCTTACCTCGTACTCTTTCACAGCAAAATCAATCCCTGCCGACTGTGTTCTACAGTTAGTTCAGCCCAAAAGATAAAAATTGGATACAGCTAACTGGAACTAGGTAGATCTCGAGGGAAATTTCGCAAAATTGTGAGAAAGTGACACTCCGCTTCTGAAGAAATCTCCTTAAGAGCCGGCCTGGGAACACGCGCTCAATAGTATAAGCTTTACTTCCAGATTTTAGACAGCAAAGAGCACAGGATATGAATGAAATGTGCACGCAAGTTCTCCCATTCCATCTCCACAACTCTTTCAGTAGAAATGACAAAATTCTATGCGAGAACTCGAATTTTCTATGCTACTACATACATTGCTACTTGATTCTTCATCTACAGTATACGTTATACACAACCTCTTCGAGAATTTTCCCTGCACTGGCACAACGATATTCTCGACATTTCTTACAGGAAGAATCGGCTTTCTTTCTAATTTACGAAATCGCAATTATCAAGTAGATACTAGATGGAGAAATACGGCTACGACGAATGGCTGAGAGTGTATCAGGGAAAAAGGATATTGTGGACACCACAACAGTGGTTCTTTAAACTCTCGTTTCGGCGTGTGTGAATTCTTTGCTGAAAATTCTATGAGGATCCTAGAGGAGCTGACTCGGCAAGATTACGGCGTAGTTTTGACACCAAATTGCTATTAGAAATGACAAACACAACTAAAATTGAATGTCTGCAATAAAACTATGAGAGCTTTTAGACAAGGTGTATGTTACCATTTAATACTGCATACTTTCATGGGAGCAAAATTCTAAGCATATTCAACAATTCTAGAAAGCTCTTCCCAAATAAGATGCTAAATAAGGTAAATTAAAAGTTAAAAAGACTTGATAGTGATTCAACAATTGAGTTAACATTGCTTAAAAATCTAGCTGCGATGGAGTCGAGTCAAGAAGAAGCCGCGTATACAATTTTTCAGATAAACTGATGCATAAGCTAGGGATGAAACGAAAAATTTACCATCGTCATAAAATAACATCCTCTGGGGTTATGGGCGCATCAGCGTCGACTGTGGTAGCCATTGTTGCACCAACAATATACGGCATTTCTTGTGGCCGAATGCCCATAGGTTTAGACACTTTAATTACTAAATCTGTTGCTCTGATTATAGCCCCAGCTGGGATCTTCCTAGTGGTGCAAATGGATTTACCAAGTTTGTTTAAACAAGGCTCTTCACATGGCAAAATCCTCTGTAGAGAAACAGGGAAAGTATTGTTATTAAATGCATTGGTTGTCTACAAATCTACGTTTAGTGGGTGGATGGATAGCTGGTGTCACTAGACTGTAGTTATTGCTCACCTTCTTAGCTTCACCAAGGGAAGCTTCCACCTCACGGATGGCTGCTACCATGGCTGTAAGTTGTTGAGGTTCGAGGGACGAGCTGTGATCTGTACCTTTCATCTTGTGATCTTTAGTGATGTGTTTCTCAATTACCTGTGATTTGGTTTGAGCTTTTCGTTACAATTCGTTTACCCACATCTGAATCCATTATGTAAAGGACAGCACTAGCGAGCTGTCTTCTGCAGGTGAAGGTAATGCGTTATAAACTCACCTTAGCGCCTTCTGGCGACAGCGGCAACGCAAACGTTGAATCCTATCTCATGACTAGAGTAGCCTATGGGACAGTCCGGAAACTCGGAGCGGTACAAATCCATGACCCGCAGATGAGCATCTTTTGGCAACGTCGGATATGAGGAGACGCAATGCAAAATTGCTAGATTGGTGTGATACTTCGTGATGATGTCGTATGCGTGCTTTACAGTCCGAAGTTCTGACATACCTATGTGTATTCAAATTTTTTGTAAGTGAGATAAAAACTTTGTCAATCGGATTAGTGAATGAGCCTACTGAGAGAACATCATTCAGGTTACCTGTAGATAGTATGATGGGAACGTTAGCTTTGGCAACGTGTTCTATGAGCCCATAATTGTTAGTGTCTCCAGATCCTATTTTTATGAAAGGAACTTTCATTCCGATTAAAAGGTCGGCAGATGGCTGGAATGGGAAACAGTGTGTTAAAGACTGAGAGGGAACAAGTACTAAGACATATTCTTTTTGATTTGATGCTGGCTCACAATATCCATTGGTGATGCAGTGAACATGACCTTGACAACCTCTTCAGCGTAGCGTTGCAATTCCCGAAACTCGTCTTCAGAAAATTCTAAACGCGCTCTATGTTCACCATAGGTTTTGCCAAATGAATTTGGGCTGTCATACGGGGCGTCCAATGCTGCCTTGGTGAAACGATCTCGTAAGCTGGACTTTTGAAACTTCACGCAGTTTGCTCCGGCATCCTGAATAGTTCAAGTCGTTAAAAACATTGGTAAATGAAAGGCTTTTGTGAGGACTGATGATGCGAATGTCGCAGGCGAATTTTACGAGGAAGTAGTAAATATAGGGTTATTCACAGCAAACGCAGCAGCTAAGATGCATTTGATCGTACCTTTGCAATTCGGTATCAGGTCTTTCGCGATATTGATGTCGCCTTGATGATTTTGTCCTATTTCTGCAATTACGAAACACGGGTACGATCCACCAATGGGGAGTTTTCCCACTGTCGGACCTTCTGCAATGTGTCGGTCCCAAGCGGTCGTGACGCTCATCAAGTACTACAAGCATAACACAATACACCCCGTTTGCTAAAACTTCCATTACTAATCTATACATAGTCTGTCATGATTATTTTCGGCCAAAGTTGGCTCATAGCAGCTTATACCTGTTGGATGCTCATCTCTGGTCGCTTGAAAGCTTGCAAAAATCACGCTACTAGGTTTCTTTAAAACCTTAAAGTGTAGGTCTTCAGCGCTTAAGTCTGTTGTTGACAATTTAGGACTTGTAGATGACATCGGTTAAGCTGACATAGGGAAATATCATGCTCCTTGCAGTTAGTTGATTACTACAAATGGTGTCCCTGATTTCTTACTAGCTGTCTGCAGAGGTCAGCACAAACTACGGCACCAGAGCTTTGTGCTGGTGCTCGTAACCATTTAAATAACCTAAACTTGTATAGTTTTAAAAGTGAAGTAAAATTCTGTACTTCTGACAAGCCTTCACTGTTACTACGCTTGCATGTCTTGGATAGAGCAGAAACTAGCTATGAAAGCTTAGTAATGAATGGCAGGTGCAGTAGCTGACCTTCCTTATCAGGAAGACTTGAGATTACTTTACCTCGAATCCAGTGTGTTTGGCTTACGATTCTTTCTTTAAGTTTAAAAAAGAAGCCGTTTAGAAAATCCGTAAGATGTGCACATGGTTCACACGCGATTGATGACTGTGCATCAATGACTCAAATATAAAATACACTGAAGCTAAACTGCAGCTGTAAGATAGCGACTGTAGATGTTAGGTAAGAATTAAACTAAAACGTTTCGGTCGGATCATCCAAATTAATGACACATAAATTAAAAATAACATGTCAATTAAGCCCTCATCGTATCGCTCTCGTTAGCTGTAACGCTTGGGAGTTAATAGCAATGTAATTCTGATGCGATTGTTCAGCCGCCGTAGAAAAACGTTATCTGCGGGTAGCCTTTAAAGTTATTTGCAAATAATATGATACACTAATTTTATCATTAATATATTCTTAATTTTTAAATAAAAAAGGAAACCTAGGACCCTGCTATTCTGATCTGATACTAATCTACAATATATTATTAGTTAGGGCTGCTTAAACTATCCGCTAATTCAGCTACCCTGATGAATAAATGGGAGGGAAGTAAATCTTGTGTACAGGAAGTAGAGAAAGCGCATCTGTTGCCTAAGAAATGATAAGAGACAATGTTTCCTCTTCCTAGAATTCGTTCTGACTTTTTTACTTTGAGAATCACTGATGAATACTTGCAGCTGTCACTTACAATTTGATGGACAGTGCAGTAAAGATATAATCAACAAGTTTTGTGCAGAGAGCTCTAATCTTAGGGATGGTCAATTAAGAGATTCAGTTTTGAGAATACCATTCGGGCTCGTGAACCTGCTATAATAGAACTCACCAGCATCTAATTATCGCACTAATCCCAATCTGACTTGCACAAATACAGGAAGGTATCACGCTGTAAATCATGCTACTCGCTGAACACAATGACTGGTTTCTATAAACGTTCTAACAGAAACCTGGTTGGTGCTATGCTCGTTAGAGCATTGCGACGTAACATAGCACCGGAGACGTCAACAATAGGTCCCAAATGTCCAGCACCATCACTTCGTGAGATGAATTCAAGCGCTACACTATAGTATTAGAAATATTAGCTCGGATCATATTGTCAAACTCAACGCTATCGTATTGAATAATCTCTACCTACCCAGCAATAATAAATATTAATATTGCATTAAAGGTGGTCTTTTAAGTACTAAATACTAAACAATGTACCAGTATGCATCCACGGTACTATACCACCGACTTGGCGGATCAACATATGCGCCATTCACGTTATCTTCAACAATGTTAGTACTGTATACAGCTATTGCAAATGTATCAGATCAATTGCGATAGGGAAGCGCATTAGTTTCTCCATCAGTATAATAACATAATAATTTCACTTTTAAGGGAACCTGCTTTGGTAATATTGCTTCGCGATGAGCAGAAATTACCTACCTACAAAATACCCTGTCGCACCTGAGTACCCTGCAGGATTCGTTTGCGGATTCTCGAAACTATATCCAGACTATCAAGGTAATGAATACAAACGAATGTAACGAGCTTGATCATTACAGCTAATACAACCCCAAAAAGTCTCTGAGGCAAAGTCTACAAAATCTCAATATAACTTCGGAAATAAAACGCTTGTTCCGCAGCGTGCGAGACTACTAATAATTTGCGTTTGCATGGTCTACATGCATAAAAAATTTGAATGCCTACAAAAAATAACTGCTATATAAAAGTATTGAAACTAATGGGGAGATTCGCAGAAAACGTAGGGTCAAGATCCTGCAACTGCACACAAAAGGACGGGAGGATGTTTGCGCTGATGATTAATGTCCGCAGTTTTTTCCTGAAGCCTATTCCTCGTAACGATTCTAGTCGACTAGGACACTCCACTTGTGATTCACCCTACCATAGTAAATATCAGAAAGGCTCTTCAAAAACCGCGGATGTAATGCATCTTTTTGTTCAATTGTAGGTATGTGAATGTCTTTTCCTTGGTAGACGATTTTATGGACTGGTGATACGATGGCAGCAGTACCAGCTCCGAAGCATTCCAAAAGCTGAAACAGCAAGTATAGAATTACAAACTCTGGCAACTGGATTTAAGTGCTGAAATTGATTTTCCACCAACTTACTCTGTTTTCTTTACTAAGAGCCACAATTTCTTGCATTGTCATCTGTCGTTCGGTGACTTTAAATTCTTTCCAGTCTCTAGACAAATCTAATATGCTCTGTCGTGTCACTCCGGGCAGGATCAGACCATTAAGTGGGGGTGTAATTAACTCTTTCCCTGAATCATTTTACAATTCATTTATAAATAAGGATCTTGATCATGGAAAACGGACAACAGAATAGACCGCAACTCTTACCTCCTTTTGCATCTTTAATGACGACAAAAATATTCATAGCCCCGACTTCAGTTATCTGATGATCTTCCCCGAATAGCCACAACACTTGCTGACATCCTGCAGCTTCAGCTTTACCCTGCCATTTTCAATACAAGTGTCAATACGAAAATTGAATTTCACACACAAAATTACTACAGGCAAAGCAAACACGCATTACTCACCCCAACATAAATGGTAGGTCCGTAATTGGAACCGAGTTTCGAGTCTCCACAACCTCCTGGCCATGACCTCACATACTGCGGGTCTTGCAAGAAGTGCTACTGACTTGTTACCAGAAGCAAAATACGGGCCTACTGGACACATAATCACGTATAGCATGGCGCTTTGAGACCGGGTTACACCTAGGGATGGCTGAAAATCAATAATTGAAAGATATTAGGCAAGTCGCCCTTTTAAAGCAAGTAATTGTAATGAGTCAACCATTTATTGTTCCTTACATCTGTTCCTATGTACGTTGGCCTTAAATACAAGCTTGAACTTTCCGAATGCGGTACCCATTCCTCATCAATTTTAATGAGTCTTTTCAGGCAAGACACAAACTCATCCGTATCAAATGTAGGGAATAGTTGTCTCTTAGCACTCCGTATAATTCTGAGCATATTTAAGTCCGGTCGAAACAGACGAATCTTTCCATCAACTCCACGGTAAGCCTTCATCCCTTCAAACAGCTAAAGAGACAAACATATATTGTCCGATAATGTCCCTCATAAAATGTTAAGCAGCCGGTTTCATAAACACTCACCTCTAGAGCATAGTGCAGTACTTTCGCTGCTGGGTGGAGGGATAAATTGGCAAAAGGTACTACTTGCGGTTTTTCCCATCCTGTTGCAGAATGATGTTCAACTTTGAACATATGATCAGTAAATACTTTTCCAAAAATTAGTTTTCCTACATCAGGCTTTGGTTTAAGAGCTTCAGGGCCCGCAAGGTTAACCTCCAAGTCGGAATACTGCAGTAACAAGACGTTTGACAGATTTTTGAATTGCTTTATTATTGCATTAATTATATTATATCAAAGCTGTCTTTAGTTCACAGCAAGTCCAGAATTTACCTTGAAGGTTCCAGATGAATTAGTAGCAAAAGAGAGAGCATTTTGTGACGACGCAACCGACGGGTTTAGCGACTTCCAGTCACGATTCTAGAAACGTCAAATAAGACAGGATTTAATTAGATAACTGTTACAATTACATAATAAATGTCGGTGTTCTTTCTTATTCAAAAGACTTACTTGCAAGGATGTAGTTCCGAATGAGCGGAATCTGGCACAAAACCCAGGAAACCTCGCCATAAATTCTCAGTTAGCAGTACCTCCCTCAACTCACCGGCTGGTTTTCGGCCGTCCAAGACAACTCACTTGACTGGAATTAGAGATCAAGTTGTTTTGATTCAGCACAAAATATGAGCTATAACAACCCCAGTGAATCGAACTCCAGTTACTCTAAGTTTGTTCGTCGGAATCAGATTACTGTAAACAGAAAGACAAATTACCATTACTTACTTTAATTAAATACTTAAAACATGTTCACAGAGTTTCCAACGAAAGATTTGATAGACGACAGGACGGTTACCATTCAAGAAGTTTCTGAAATCCTAACTCCAATCAGCAACAAACGACGGTCTCTTATCTTTGCACAAGCTTAATCATTAGTGGATTTACGACCCAACAAAAACTAGTAAAAAGCATGACCCGACTATCAAACTTAAGAAGAAATGTGATAATGAATTTTTTTTTACTTTATGAATAAACTATTTTCCAGCACTGACTGATTAAATAACACCTGATGGAGAGATTCACATCTCATGTGCGCACGGCTGCCCGGCTTTGACTGGAACGTGGTAAGAGAGCGGAGCATCACCGCATCACCATAGAAGATTCATTGTTGTGCTCCGTATCCACTACTGCAAGAATGGAGCCGGCTTCTCCGCTCTCCAGTTCGCAATTTCGCGAGAATTGGCGAATTTTCATCTCTATCATCTGCATTTTCTACTAAAAATACCGCGTGTACATGTAATTCGCAGTAGTAAAACACATCTATTCATCGTGCTTGTTGGACTTCACCAAAGTTTGACGCTACGGAACGTTAAATGCATTCGCTCTAACAGACCTTTAGGCTACAGTTGCGTTGAAATATGCAACTGCAACTGCAGCGAATCCTATCCTCATTTTTTGAAGCAGCCATGACAGTAACATTTTCAAGTTCAAGAAACAACTTCAAGCTGTTTCATCACTGACTGACACTGCCGTACGCAAGTTAACAGCATATCATGAAAGACCGTTAAGTAAGAATGATTTTTAAATCTCAGCTGAAAGCATTTCGGCATTATTAGTGCAATGGAGCTGCAAGTTTTTTGGTGACCTATTCAGATCGTAACGCATTTCAATTGAGAATTCATCCGACCTCCTGTTACAACCCAACCAAAGATAACTAAAATCAAAGTTAGCAATTAGGCTAGAAGTGATTTTTTTTGAAGCAGCCATGACAGTAACATTTTCAAGTTCAAGAAACAACTTCAAGCTGTTTCATCACTGACTGACACTGCCGTACGCAAGTTAACAGCATATCATGAAAGACCGTTAAGCAAGAAGGTTTTTTTAATCTCAGCTGAAAGCATTTCGGCATTATTAGTGCAATGGAGCTGCAAGTTTTTTGGTGATCTATTCAGATCGTATTGCATTTCAATTGAGAATTCATCCGACCTCCTGTTACAACCCAACCAAAGATAACTAAAATCAAAGTTAGCAATTAGGCTAGAAGTGATTAGGGAAACAAAACGTTGCGCTGCTGTGTGAAGTTCAGCAGGAAACCTAGAGCAAGCCTTGTACACTCATCCATATCATCAATAATGACAAAACATTGTTGATCATGACAGCAACCAGGAATGCAAGAAAATAAGGAAACACGTGTCGGTGATGTGGTGAGTTAGAAACACCGTGCGTTTGTTTACAAATACCACAGATGAATTTGGAAGCTTAAGGAAAGCATAATGGTGGAAACGCGGTAAACAATTGGTTGGAAATTGTCCGTCTCGCAGGCAGACAAGTTTTCCCCGCATTAAAAAAGTTTTGCAGAGGTTGTGGCAATTTAAAACTTACCCGTATACTTCAATAAGCACAGATTAGAGCGTTTAGTGACTAGAATTCCGTGTCAACGACTGAAGATCAATTAGTTTGAATGATACACTGTGTTTGTATCCTAACGACTTCCTGGATTGTTACGAATATACCTGGAACAACACTTTAGGCAACTTCACATGGAAAGCAATACTGCTAAAATCGGCTGACTCGATTTGATCATAATAGAGAGTGATTTCGCGTGCAAAGGAGAGAAAAATGTGCTGCATGCATGGATTTTTTGCACACACGCGAACTTAGGGATACATTGGCGTATATAGGTGGTGTGAACGCGATAGTCCAATTGCATGCCTTGAATTAGAAGGCAGGGACCTGACGTCAAGCTTTTATTTATAGCAGATTCCTCGTGTTTACATGCCAGGATGCAGAGAAGATTGTACGACGGAGATCGGGCACTAGATGTTTGCTAACGGAGGGAAGCAAGTGCGGTAGTGGCTGGCGTAAACCGATTTCTTACAGCTTAAGAACTTGTGTGCTGCGAGAGCACGTTCTACTACAAGTCGGACCTTGTTAATGTATGGTGGCCTTGAATCTGCGGATGGTTGCCCGCTTGATGGGATTCGCGACTGACATAAGCTATTCTCCTGAATGGCAGACTAACTTAATAAGTCTATGCTAACGGTTGGGAAACTGGAGGTCAGGTTAAGCTTTGGCATGAAACACGGAAAATCACTGGTGCTCTTACCAGCTCATACTTCTGACCTTGAGAGAGATACGTGATACGATGACCCAGAGAAAACTTCAGATGATCACAAGTTAATCTTTGAAACTGGTAGTACCGCGTCCTTTAATATGGCTCGTAAGAAAAATAAGGAAGAACAACAACCTTTCCGACGCTACAGAGTCAACAACTGTGAACTAATCTACCTTCATCATAAAAAAATTGCAAACAGCGAGAACTTAAGTAATTAAACTCTAATCTGGTTCAGGTAATACCGAGCTTGTAACGGAGATCCTGTGCTCCTGTACAAATGCACAAGATTGTACAGTATATCTCTACGAAGATCCAAGGGATTCCTTGGCCATGTAAAAATATCACTTTCAGGTAGGATCACTTCATGTGGACTTTTATCATCCACTGGGGGCAATTCTAAAGCTTTTTGGTAATAATGAATAGATTCTTGGAAAATGCCAAGAATGTGGAGGGTTCTGCCGACATTATAGTACATTTCCTGACATTTACCTCGATTAGCCATGTAATTTTGTAAAAATGCTATGATATGAATACCAAGTTGAGATCTGTTGGTTGTCGTTTTCTGACTAAGGATTGACAGCAGACAAGATACAATCATCAAAGATACGAACGGATCTTTAGGATCTTTTGAGTAAAGGTAAAAGTACTGGTTGACAGCAGACTTGTAATTACCACACGAAAAGTTATGATGCGCTACTATTAGTTTTATGCGGTCATTTTCTGGAAATCGCTTAGCCAATCTGGATAAATGTCGACCATACCGGACATATTCTTGGCGTTGCAGTGCTTTGCTGAATAAATTAAGCTGCATTGTAGTGGTAATCCCTTCATCCTTCAGGCTTTGGAACTTCACGAAAGGAGCCAGCAAATCCATATCCATATTCAGTAAAGTTGCATAGTAGGCGTGGTATCCACAAGCAAGCTCCATTTTTCGATTTCTACCGAACACTTCTGAACTCCAGGCTGTGTAGGCAAATCTTTGTAATAAGTCATACCTGAAATTCAACGAATGAATTGCATTCCCCCGGAGTACACAGATTAAACCAGTGAGATTTAGCTGCAGAGCAAATATTTCTATACCTTTCCATTCGGAAACAAATTCTACAAATATGCAAGTATATTTGCCATTCCGTTTCAATCAGTTCAGGTCGGTTCATAAACTTCGGCCTCTTGTCATCGGTGGCTTCATTCCGTCTAAATCTGTACACTTGCACGACTTCGTAGCGCCGATCCCATTTGGTACAGGAAGCTAAAGCTACAAACCACGATTGAAAGTTATTAATTATGGCCCCCTTACTGACAGTAACAAACGGTACGTACTTCCAAGTTTGCTTACCTCCAGCATCTTCTTTGCTTCTAATAATATGACAATGACGCGAGAATAAAAACTTGGCGGAGTCGAATAATTCTAAAAAGCGGTGCTGCTGAATAAAAATCTTGCACTTCTCAAGAATCATATGATGATCAATTGCTTTTTCCTTTTCGTCTGAAACATTAAACACATCAAAAAATATTTTAAAGCTGATTGCGGCTTCTTCCATCCAGGCACTTTTAATTCTACAAAAAGGACAATGAAATACCTTGACTTAGAGTTTGCAATGCATCATCAGCACGACCCAGCTTTTGCAGAATTAAAGCATAATTAAGTTTGGCAACATGGTGATTGGGAACGAGAGATATAACTGTCTCATACGCTTTAGCAGCTTCTTCATACATTCGTAGGCTATACAGCGTCTCCGCGTGACGTAAAAAGCATAGAGAGGCCTGGAAGGAATTAGAATGCTTGAGACGTTTGAAATTAACATAAATTGTGTCTCTCTGCTGGAAAATTAATTTATAGCATGACTTACCTCTTTCATATTAGGCGATTCAATGATCAATGAGGTTACTTTCAGGGCTAACAACCATTTTTGCTTCGCCATGTAAGCTTCGGCAACTTCCAGATAAAGATCCCCAAACTTGTCAATATCCTTTTGGAGTAGCAAAGGCAAAACGATCTGCCAAAACGAATACTGGGTTTAAATCAAGCTTATTTTGAGTTGGTTATTTGCAAGATGCTTCATGGATTTATGACGCAAGTTTTCACCTCGACTAATGGATATGCCTCCAAATGAATTAGAGCCGTCATGACGCGGACAGTTAATTCTATAGGAAAATGTGGTGGCAACGTCACATTTTTTCTCCTTGCAAGTGCTCGAGTCAATACGGGACGTGACTTAAAGTCAATATCTCTAAGAGGGGGGTCGAAGGCAACTTTGCAATGTTTTTGCAACAAGCGAACAGATTCCACGTATTTTTTGAACTTCCGCATCAGCTCAAGGATAAGATTAGCCTCTGAAAAAATATAAGCGCATTAGGCCATAAATAAAGTCTTACTTTTGCATACTGAAAAATGAAATGTTACCAATGTTAGTGACGTGCGCCGGGTAGTCCGTAAAGGCCTGCTGTAGCACAATGTACGCTTTCTCTCGATCCTTCTCCGCGTAATACAACTGGGCAATTTTTCTATACGCTAAAACGCACAATTTTCCTTCTTTGGGAAGAGCTGCAATTTGAAGAATCAAGCTGCTTTCGTCTAGTCAGAAACACAAGATTTGAAATACATTCCAGACTGCAAAGGTATGGCACGTTCAAGACCTTGTATTAAGCGCTGATAGCACCGGATTGCTCCTTTAGTATCGCCTACCGACTGCAACAGCTCACAACGCCGGAAATAATTTT